>VXBN01001591.1:119902-149311 GCA_013397395.1 Sinosuthora webbiana | reverse complement strand
GGGGATGTGAGGGATGTGCAGGGATGTGCAGGGATGTGAGGGATGTGAGGGATGTGAGGGATGAGCAGGGATTAGAGCAATGTCCGGGATGTCCGGGTTTTGCGGGATGAGCGGGAGCTGGAGTGGGGGAGGCTCAGGGACAGAAGTTCTCTTCCCCATGGTGCTCTGTGGAAGGAGGACGGAGGAGAAGGTTGTTTGCTGATAGAGAGCTGTGAATGGGAGATGGAGCTTTCTTTGGAAAACATGGAAATTTATTCCCTCCTCATTCAGCCTTTTAGCAGCTGTTTCTGGAGTTGTAAACAAAAGTCGTAGCATGAATTTGGAATTTATCTGCCTTGTAGTGCTAATCTCCTTTCAGTGTGGGCTGTTACTGCTTCTTCTTCTTCTTCTTCTTCTTCTTCTTCTTCTTCTTCTTCTTCTTCTTCTTCTTCTCCTTCTCCTTCTCCTTCTCCTTCTTCTCCTTCTCCTTCTCCTTCTCCTTCTCCTCCTCCTTCTCCTCCTCTTCCTTCTTCTCCTCCTCCTTCTCCTCCTTTTCTTTTTTCCCTTTTCCTTTCTTTTCTCTTTTTCCTTTTTTCTTCATTCTCTTATTTTTATTATTTTTCTTCTTTCTATCTCATTTTCTAAAACTTTCTCTTTATTTTTCTTTTTCTGTCTCATTTTCTTCTTTTTTTTCCTTTTCCTTTTCCATCGAGGCTGGATAACACGTTTTTCCCTGACCTTGCACATCCTGGCTTACAGAATTGCAGAAAGCCTCACAGAATTCCTGGCTCTGGCTGCCCACCTTGGGACCAGCCCCAGCCTGGGGAGCAGAGCTGGGGAGGCCCCCGAGCCCACCCAGGGCAGGGGAGCTCTGGGGTGCTCCCAGGGCATTTCCACGGTCAATAATCCATGGCAGGGAAGCCCTGTGCCGTGCTGTGGAATTCCCTGGATTTGTCTGGGTGTTTGGAGCCCCTCTCCTTTCTTGCAGAGGTTTTGTGTTGGACAAGTCACAGTCTGTGGTAGAGCCTCAGCCAGCGTCCCTCAGGGTCACACAATTTGTGCCAGGGGACCAAAACTCCATCTGGAATGGTGCTGTCCCCACGCCCTGCAGGGTGACAGGGTGACAGGGATTTGCACTGGATGTGGCACAAAAAGCTGATTTTTATCCAGGGAGCTGAACTGGGCCATTGGCTTGGGCAGCCCCCCCATCCTGGTGCTGCTGGTTCTAATTCCAGGGCTGCGGGTGGGTGCCCAAAAAACCATTGGGAGTCTCCTGGTGGAGATCCACAGAGCCAGGGATGCAGCAGAAGGGGAGGGCAGGGATCTGAGGAAAGGTTTCAAGCAGTGACTGACAGATGATGAAGCTCAGAACACGAGCCCTCATGTAAAAATTCATATGGAATCATCTGCACAGTAACAGGAAATCAGCTGCAAGAATTAACACAGAATCATTTGTAAGAATTAACATGGAATCACTAAAAATTACCGTAGAGTCACCTGTAAGAATCAACATGAAATCTACAGTAGAAATTAACATGGAATCATTTGTAGGAATTAACAAATCAACTGTAAGGACATGAAATAACCTCTAGGAATTACCGTAGAATCACCTGGAGGAATTACCATGAAATCCCCGTGTGTTTATGCCAACGGCTGCAGCGTGTGATGAAATATTTGGTAAAGGATACCAAGACTGAAATATTTGGAATAAAAATGTTCCCGGCAGGCTGGAAGAGCTCCCTGGAGGCTGAGGTTGCTGCTGCTGGAGGTGACTTGGTCACCAAAGCTGCCTGGGACAGACAGAGCCCCATTCCCCGGTGCTGCAGTCACTCCTCACCTCTGGAACTTCCTTCTCATTGAGGCTAAATTCCCTCATATCCATTTGTTCCTACACCAGTGGTGCTCCTCACCTGAAATGGCTTTTCCCTGTCCCTGGAATGTCCCCTCCTTCTTTCTTTCCCCTCACAGATGGAAATTAAAGCCCTTCCCTGTGAGGTGGGCAGGCCCTGGCACAGGGTGCCCAGAGCAGCTGTGGCTGCCCCTGGATCCCTGGCAGTGCCCAAGGCCAGGCTGGACACTGGGCTTGGAGCAGCCTGGGACAGTGGATGGTGTCCCTGCCCATGGCAGGGGTGGCACTGGATGGGCTTTATGCTTCCTTCCAACCCAACCCATTCCAGGATTGCATGAGCTGAGTCCTGCCCTCCTCTCTCCCGGCATTTGCTCCTCTCCAACACCTTCCTCACTTCCTTCATTCCTCACTTCATTCCAAGCTCATCCCTCATGCCCGGCCTGGCCCTTTCCCAGGCACTGAGAACGTGATTCTTCCTCCTGATTTCCATCTGGGCTCCCTCCAGCCGCAGCCAGCCCTCCCCCGGTGCTGAGGGCGAGCCCTGCTGCTCTCCTGCAGGGAACTTTGTAGGGAACAGTGGAACTGCTGTTGTGCAAATCCTTCCGGCACCTGCAGGATCGCAGTGCTGCCCCCCCAGCCTGCCCCCGAGGATTCCCAATCCTTAAAAATCTTCCCTTTGAGGGCGGGTCCGGGAGCAGCAGCCCTCGTTCTGTCCTGCATTTCCGTGGGAATGGGGCTTCCCAAAGATTACCGGGAACGTTCAATGTGTTTTGGGAGCAGAAGCACCAAAAATGTCTTTTCCACAAATCATTTTTTTTTCCCCGAGGAAGGGAGAGATAAATAAAAATCTGCCAAATTCCGTGTCAAACAACCCCTCTGGGGACAGAGCAGACCCAGCCCTGAGTTCCGAGAGCTTTCCCGGCCGTGCCAGGCTGAGGAGCACTGGATTGTTTGTGCCTTTGCCATCGCTGGAGCACCGCAGCCCTGCAAATCCTGCTGGTTATTCCCTTCCAGCAGCCCTGCAAATCCTGCTGGTTATTCCCTTCCAGCAGCCCTGCTCCAGCCGGGTTTGGGGGATGCCGAGAGGAGCCAGAGGCTGCAGCAGCTCCGGGGACACGGCCCCGGGGCGCGGTGAGAGCTCTACCCGCGGGTGCTGCGCTGCTCCGCTCGGATCCCGATAACCAGGGGAAATATTTTGACACTTCCCATTGGAATACGCTGGGGGGGCGTTGCCATTAGATAAAAACGGGGTTATTTTGACACTTCGTTGCAATTTGCGGCAGGGGAAAAAAAAAACAAAACAAAAAAAAACCCACCCAAAAAAACCCAAGAGTGAGAATAGCAGATGGAGGGCTGGAAATTTCCATTTTTTTAGCCGTAGTAGTTCCAAGCCTCACTCCCCGGTTCACCCAAGGACGAGCTGTTTGCAGCTTTCAGATCGTTCCCTCCGTGCTGGGGGCCCAAAGGTGCTCTTAAAGGACTGGGATGATTTGGGGCGGTGTTATCTCGGCTCTTATCGCACTGATGACAACAACCGGGGACTGGCGGTGATCGCTGAGCTGGGCCGGGCTGGCTGAGGGATAATTACACCTTTAGGGTGGGATTTACACCCCAAAGCACCCGAGGGCGGCCAGGAGATGTGATGGAACGAATTCTCCACGGAATCGTTATTCCTCCTTCTCCAGCAGACATCGCAAAATCCCGATGGCTGCCCAGGGAAATCACTGGGATAAACCCGACCAGGGAGATGAGCGGGAAGAGCTGGAGCAGGAGCAGCGGGAGGGGTGGATGAGGATGGATTTGGGGGAGTTAAGCACTTGCCGGGCTGAGTGTCAGGGTGGTGCTGTTTGTGCCCTTCAGAGAGGTAATGAAGAATCCTTTTCCCTGGTCCTCCCCTCCCTCTCCCGCAGGAGGGGGGGTTGGTTGGACATGTGCTCGGTAATGGGGAAGCTGTAAAGTGCAGCTGTTCAACGGGAGGAGAGAGAGGGAATGAATTAAAAGCAAACACATCTCCCCCCTTTCCCTGCACAGCTCTGGAATGCTCAAACAACTCTAGGAAGGGAGTGCTGTGCTCTGGGCTCCTGTGGAACAGAAACCTTCACACCCAGGAAGAAACGTCAGGATAAACTTTCGTGGGAAACCTTTTAGACACGGCTCTGCTCCTGCTGCCTCAGCCCCATCTGCCCCCAAAGCTCGACTGATTTGTTCCTTTCTCCTTGCTGCACTTTCACCCTTCCAGTTCTTCCCAGTCTTAGATCATTTGGGAATGTAACTCATGTTGTGGCTGCTGCCTCTCTGAGGTCATTAACAAAGGTGTTAATCAGGATGATTGTGTGGCCAGGGTTGGACGGGGCTTGGAGCAGCCTGGGACAGTGGAACAAGATGAGCCTTGGTCCCTCCCAACCCAAATCATCCCAGGATTCTGTGATCCCATGGGGAAGGATGAACTTCCCGTTCTCTGATTTTTCCTGGGACCCCTTCTTCGATCCTTTTTACCCTCTAATACAGTTCTGTGTCAGCTGCCCACATTTGGGAGTAAATGAAGACACTGCTTAGGGAAAGATGAATAAACATTGGGATTTCTGACCCCCCAGGGAGGGGAAATCCTCGTGTTTGGTTTTCCCTGCTGCCATCCAGGCTGGGCAGGGGGAGAGGGCATCTCCTGGGACAGCAGCACCTCAACACCCTCCCCCCTGTGATCCTTACAGACAGA
This sequence comes from Sinosuthora webbiana, assembly GCA_013397395.1. Classification (NCBI taxonomy): domain Eukaryota; kingdom Metazoa; phylum Chordata; class Aves; order Passeriformes; family Sylviidae; genus Sinosuthora; species Sinosuthora webbiana. The sequence continues at coordinate 144,770 of VXBN01001591.1, read as the reverse complement.
ACAGGACCCTGCTTTTTTGGATCAGGGCAAAGCATCCCTGTGGAGACGTTGGAATGGGAAAGATCCCAAAGCTTGTCCCGAGCCCCAGCACTGTCTGTGGAGAGACTGACTCCACGGACCACATCCCCTGGCAGCTCTGAGCCGGGAGCATCTGTTGCCATGGTGACTTGGTGGGGAAAGTCATCTGGGGAAAGTGCTGCTGTATTTTTAGCTTTGGGTAATGAAATGTAACAGCTGGAGAGGAAGGTGAGGGGCAGCCAGGGGCCACATGGCCCTGGAGCGGGGTTTGGGAGCAGGGCTGGGTTCGGGGAGGGTGCTCAGCATGGGCAGCACCTGCAGGAGCCTGGGAATAACCCCTGGGAAGAGAAGGGGATCAGGAGGAGCTGTTCCATGGCGAGATAAAGAGGAGGTCACACTGCTCCCTGTACAGTATGTTCAGCCTATAAATAGCTCACATCTACCTCTGCACAAGTGGTATTTATAGAGTGGGGAGGGGAAAAGGCTCTGTTTGGTGATGGGAGGGGATTTGGGAAGGATGAGCCAGGCTTGGTCAAAAGTTCAGGTCTTTGAGAGGAACAGAAAGCCCCAAAAGTGTGTGTGGGGGGGTTCTGCTCTGCTCAAGGCTCGGAGGTTGGGTGCTGTTAATGCAGCTTTTGGGATGGGTGTGCCTGGAGAGGGCCCTCAGCTGGGGCTGCTCTGAGGATATTCCACAGCACAGCCCCGCACACGTGTCCTTTATCCCTGCCATTCACCCCTGGTGTTTGGGTCAGTCTCACATGTGAACTCCAGATTCATGTTTTACTTCCTAAAATCCTCTCCCAGCTCCCTGCAATCAATCTCACTCTTCTGCCTTCAGCTGTCAGAAGTTTGTTTTTTCCCATTAACTGATTTGGGTGTAATATTTACTGCACTGAGCTCTCAGGACCACACATGAAAGGAGATTTCCCTGCTGCTGGCAGAGTCTGATGGGATTCAGGGATTCATTCCTGCTCCAAAGGCTCCTGGAATTATGAGCCAAAGCTTTGAGCAGCCTCCCCACCTTTCCCTCCCAGCAGTCTGGGCTGGCAGGGACACAAAGGGAATTCAGCTTCAGGAAGTCACAGCTGATGGAAACCCGAGCCCAGAGCGTGGAGATCAGAGATGGGGCCCACTATTCCCTGGAATGAATGGGCCCTTCCCTCTCTGCATCCCTGCGCTCTTGGGCTGGATTAAAACTGATCCCACCTCGTGGAGATAAACACAGCTGGGGTTAGCAGCAGTCTGGGAAGTGGCCTGGCCCCTGCCCAGGGAATTACCCAGGCAGGAAGCTGCCCATGGAAACGGGAGAGGGGAACAGCCCATGGAAACAGGAGCAGGATCCTTCCCATGGAAACGGGAGCAGGGTCCTTCCCATGGAAACGGGAGCAGGATCCTGCCCATGGAATCGGGAGCAGTCTGGTGGGGGCAGGGGAGGGGCTGAACCTGGGTGAGGTGGTTTAGAAGCAGATTTTGAATTGTAAGACTTTAAATAAAGCTCAGCAAAGACCACCAGAACCATTCCTTGATGGGCTCTGATGCTCCTGCCTTTCTTCCAGGAACATCCAAAGGTTCCCTGCAGCCCCTGTGCAGGGTGTGGTGGCCCCTGACTCCCGGGGACAGGGTGCAGGTGACTCTGGCAGCCCATGGAGGACTGGGAATATTTTCCTTAAAGCCTGAACTACTCCAGGCAGGGCAAACATTTTCCATCCTTCAGTTCCTGATGGAGAATGAAGAGGTTTTTAATTAGTTTGAGTTTCTTTTCCTAAAAAAAACTGCTGAGTTTTCTCTTCCACTTCTCCAGTGAAATGCTTTAAATGCAGGTGAAACTCCTCTGAGCAGTTGCAGGGGGCCCTGGGGTGTTCCCTAAACCCCCATTCCCAGAGGGAGATGATGGAGCATCCCCTGATTGCCTCTCCAAGCACGGGGCAAAGACTGCATCACCAAAACTGAGGAATTGGCACCTTTTTTCCCTCCTCATCTCCAACCTTTCAAGTGAAACAGGCTCCCAGCTGCTGGAAGGTTAAAATTTCTCTAGCATTTGCAACAGGCAGATCTGGGGAGTTTGGAGCTGGGAGTTGAGAGGCCTTTGAGCAGAGACATTGAGGTGGTGGATTATGGAATCATGGAATATCCTAACTGGAAGGGATCCCCAGGGATCATCCAGTCCAGCCCCTGGCCCTGCACAGACCCCCAACAATCCCACCCTGGGCACCCCTGGGAGCTCCTGGAGCTGTGGCAGCCTCAGGCTGTGCCCATTCCCTGGGGAGCCTGGGCAGTGCCAGCACCTCTGGGGGAAGAACCTTTCCCTGATCTCCAGCCTGAGCCTGCCCTGGCCCAGCTCCAGCCCTTCCCTGGGTCCTGTCCCTGTCACACAGAGAAGAGATCAGAGCTGCCCCTCAGTGTCTCCCCTCACACAAGTGGACAGGGACTGCCACAGGCTGGAGCTGTTGAAAGTTAAAAACCAAACCAAAGTCAGATATCAGGAGCTGAGCCAGGCTGAGGACGATTGATGGAAGTGATTCCTTATGTTCCATCAGTATTTTTATTGATCTGAGGCTGTTTAGTGCTGTAAAAACATTGTAAATTAGAGAAGGATCTAGAGACAGAAATCACCCAGGGTGACAGCAACAGCACGAGAGGAAACAGCCTCAGGTTGTGCCAGCAGAGGTTCAGGTTGGATACTGGGAATTATTTCTTCACTGAAAGGGTGACACAGGGTGGAGTCCCTGGAGGGGTTAGCAGCCCTGGGGATGTGGCAGCTGGGGACATGGGTCAGTGGTGGCCTTGACAGTGCTGGGTTAAGTTCTTGGACTGTCTTAGAGGGCGTTTCCAGCCTTCCCAAATGTTCTGTGTCTCTGATCCTGGGATATCCCGTGTGCAGTGGGACAGCACGGAGGTTTATGGGTGTGCATTAACATATCCTGCCCCAGCAGGATCAAATATTCACAATTAATGCTGGAAAAGGCAACAGCTGCTGCTTCTGAGCCCAGCACCCATGGAGCCCTCCACCATAACAGCTCCTCTGGCAAGCTCCTGGGGCATCTTCATGAAGGCTGTGGCGATGGGGAGTTATAAAAGCAAGTCCTTCATTGCACGGCTCAATCAGTCCCATGAAGGCGGAGTTGTTACAGTCCAAGCTGGTGTGCACAAAGCCTCTGACATGAAGTCTCTAAGTCCCAAGCAGAAGCAGCAGCCACAGCAGCAGAGGCCTCAGTAATCTGTGAGCTCTTATCAGTAGCAACAACAGCAGCATGGGTGTTTTTGTGAGTCCTGTGTGTTTATGCTCTCAAAGTGGTGCATTTTTATTCTATTTTTAGCCAATTATCTACTTACACGAATTTTCTTACAATAGTGTTGGACCTATCCTGAGCCAAACTTGATGTGCAAAGGCAAACACAAATTCTTACACAAATTCTATGTGTTTAGCTCTATCTGTTCTATCTAGCAGGGCTACGTTATTTGTGTTACAACTAGAATTTACCTAACTTTGCAAAAGGCAATGTTACTTGAACTTTAAACTAGGCTTTAGGGCTCTTCTTACTAGCTAATACAGGCACTTAAAATCCTCTATTTATTTAAAACAGAACTTGCATTTCTACCCCACGTCTGTGTGGATTTATGTGTTTTAGATTTTCTGAAGGTTCTAATTCGATCCTCACATTTCTGGGCACTCCTGGGCCTGTGTGGATTTCTCCCAGGGGGATTCACGCTCCAACGCTCCTCCTTTCTGCCTTCCCTCCACAGAGATCCGAGAGGCTTTCCGGGTGCTGGACCGGGACGGGAATGGCTTCATCTCCAAGCAGGAGCTGGGCATGGCCATGCGCTCCCTGGGCTACATGCCCAGCGAGGTGGAGCTGGCCATCATCATGCAGCGCCTGGACATGGACGGTGAGTCCTCACGGGGCTCTGCTCTCCCCTGGGGGATCCACGGGGGCTGTCCCAGGGCTTGGCACCCCTTGGATCCAGATCCTGCAATTCCTGGCCACCAAGGGAAGGGTGGAGAGGGAGCCGGGGAACTTCACTGTCCCCACACGAAAGGAAAGGGCAAGGTGAGACGTGAACCTGCTGTGGGTAATCCTGAGGATCAGGCAATCCATGGAAGGGGGATGGATCATCCCTTGTGGGATACAGCTGGGTGGAGACAGAGCAGCTCTCGCAAAGTTCCCAGATCCCAACAATCCCACCCTGGGATCCCAGGAGCATCCCTGGGAGCTCCTGGAGCTGTGGCAGCCTCAGGCTGTGCCCATTCCCTGGGGAGCCTGGGCAGTGCCAGCACCTCTGGGGGAAGAACCTTTCCTGATCTCCAGCCTGAGCCTGCCCTGGCCCAGCTCCAGCCCTTCCCTGGGTCCTGTCCCTGTCACACAGAGCAGAAATGGGAGCTGCCTCTCAGGAGGAGCTGAGTGTCCCCTCACACCAGTGGAGAGGGGCTGTCCCAGCCTGGAGGGGGACATTCCACATGTGCAAAACCAAAGTCAGATGTCGTAAGCTGAGCCAGGCTGAAGGTGATGGAAGCAATTCCTTTGATGCCCATCACCATCATGGAACATCCTCCCAGGACCATCCAGTCCAGCTCCTGGACCAGCCCAGACACCCCAAAAATCCCACCCTGCACAGATCATCTTTGCCAGGCTCTCTGAACCTTTCCCTCTGCATTCCTGGCAGCCCCTGGCCGGTGACACTTCCCGGGAGAGGAGCAGGATTCCCACCCAGCAGAGCTGCCCAGTCCCGGCTGCTCCCCGCAGGCCGGAGCTGCTGTGCTGGAGCTGTTCTAATGAGGTGTTGATTGCTCTGCAAGGAGAAGTTTTGAGGGGTGGAATCATTCCGAGCCAAGTCCTGCTGGGAGAGCTCATCAAACAATTACTGAGGGAATAGAAGCAACAGAACCCCCATTAGTGGGGAGAGGGAAACGCAGGATCAGGATGCTGGAGCCAGGGAGGAATTTCAGCTGCTGCAGAGCTCGCTCAGAGCTGAGCGCGACGAGCAATTCCCTTAAAATGTCCTTGGCAAGGCAGGAGGGGAGACCTTCCTGCTGCCAGGAGCGTGCAGGGAAGCTGGGGGCAGAGACAGCCTTGTCCCGGGGTTGTGGCAGGGTGGAAACGCCGAAATCCTGCCAGAGCAGGGGCTGGGGCTGGAGGGATCCAGGAGAGCCGGAATCCTTGGGGGGACTGGAGAGCAGAGCCCGGGGAGATGGGGCAGTGTTCCCGATGTCCCCGGGAGAGGCACAGGACAATTGTCACCAGGGCGAGGCACGCCTGTCACCCTGCCGAGGATCTGTCACCCTGCCGAGGGTGTCCAGCAGGGAAAGGGCTGCAAAACCTGGCGGGGAGAGGAGATCTATTGTGGGAATGATCGCATTCCGTAAAGAAAAGGGGGAAAAAGGAATCCATCACTTTTAAAAGTGTTTTGTCCAGAAGTTGTTGTTTGCACCTTGCCCTGCTGTGCTGGCCTTTCCTGGCAGAGAGGGACTTGTGCTCAGGTTTGGCAAAGCCAGGCTTAGTGTGCTGCCAGCTCCTGGGGTCTTTTCCCGAAATTCTGAGCTTTTTTGGAAAAAGACTGCTGGGACTTGGCTCCCAGCTCTGATTCATCTCCAGTCCTTCCTGACTCTGGCAGACTTTGGCACCGTTCTGTGCAGACTGCTGGTGTGGAGGGACCTGAGGTGGGGAGTGGAGTTAAACCTGAAATGATGGAAGTGGTGAATTCCTGCTGAGGCTTTCCAGGGAGCTCCGTGTGCTTTCTGCAGGGATGGGAGCTGAGCCTCCCTTCCACATCCCACCAGCTCCAAACTGGTTCTACTGGTGCAGGGCTGGAGCAGGGGTTTGGGGCTGGAGGGAGGCTGTACCAAGGGAAGGTCTGGTGGGCTGTGGATTTAAAAAAACAATCAGGAATGGGAAATTCCTGAGGCACTGAGCAAAGAGGGGAGTGTTCTGTGAACAATTTACCTTGTCTGCAAATTGAATTAGTGCTGTACAGCTTGAATTGATATTATTATGGCTTCTTTCTCTCCAATGGATTCTGCACCTTTTCCTGGGATTTCAGCTATGGAATAAGAACCAGCAACAGCTCCTGCTTCCTCTCCCACTGGGAAAGGGCATCACTGAGGAGCAGGGCAGGAATGTTGGCTGTGCCCAGCGCCCCCAGGAACAGCCTGACCACCTTCCCACATACTCCTGGGGAGGGTTGCTGAGGCTTTCCAGGTTTTTCCTCGGCATTAGATGGGTTGGAAGCTCAGATGGATGGATAAAAGGTCACACTCAGGGAGGTGTCTCCAGCGGTCAGGAGAGGCAGGGGGGAGGTGAAATCCTCTGCACACCTCTGGCACATGCCATGAGTTATGATGTGCTGGCACGTGGAGCAGCCAGACATCCATTCCTTCCTTCCCATCAAAACTGCTGCCAGGGCCTGAAAATGAGGTAAGAAAATGGGCCGGGCTCAGGATTTAACCCGAGCCAGCCTGAGCAGCCCCAACATCCAGTTTCCATCAGCAAACTCCAGTGTGGCCGAGGGGCTGCCTCTGCCAGGGCCAACCTCACTGAGGGCTGGCAAAACCCAGCAGCTGGAGCAGGGCTGGGCTGGTTTCCCTGCTCTCTGTGGGGATGGAGGGAGCAGGATTGCCAGGCTGGACAGGGGCATCTCACAGGAGCATCTGCAGCGTGGGGCAGGCATCAAGTGACCTGAGAGCAGCACCTCACAGCTGGGTGTCACCTCCTGCCACCGAGCCACGGAGGGGCACAGGGAGTGACACAAGGAATGGCACAGGGAATGGGACAGAGAATAGCACAGGGAATGGCACAGAGAGCAACACAGGGAGTGACACCAGGAATGGCACAGGGAGTGGCACAGGACATGACAAAGGGACAGCAGCTCCCAGGGCCCCGTGTGCAGCTGCTCAGACACTCTCAGAGCTCCCACTGGAGCAGGAAGGAAGGGATGCTCCATAATTCATTCATAATCCATCACTTTTGGGGTTAGGGAGAGAACACTGCTGGAACCTGAGCAACAACCGCCCTGGCACAGCTGGGATCTGGGCCAGGAGCCCTTCACAGGTGTCACCTCTGGTGCCTCCATGGCTGCTGAGGGCTGCCAGCACCTCCCTGCACAGCACATGTCACCAGCCTTCCTGCAGAGGGGACAGGCCAGCACAGGGATGTGTCACCAGCCACCAGCCTGGCACTGCCAGGGTGCCCAGGAGTGCAGGGAGTGGCTCTGCCCTCATCCCTTCTGCATGCCCTGATTTCCTGGGAATATCCCATTGCTGCCACTCTTACCTGGGGACAGGAGCACAGCAGGGCTGGGGATCCCCTGTATCCCTGCAAATCCCTTCTCCAGCTGTTCTTCCAAAGCTTTGCTGAGAGCTTGGGCAGCGCTGCCAGGCCTGGGATGGAGCTGTTGGGGTGTCTGTGCAGGAGCTGGATTCCCTTATCCCTGTGGGTCCCTCCCAACTCCAGGTATTCCATGATTCCAGGATTCTGCCAGGGGTGCTCCACCCAGGTGAAGAAACGCAGCTGCCACAGGGAAAATTGTACAGTTGGGCAAAAAAAACCCTCAGGGAAGGAGAAAAATGGGAATCTCCTTGGAATATTTCAATGTCTCCAGAGAAATCTTAATAAATCCTCAGAACCCTCCTCGTGTGAACTCCAGGAGATGTTGTGGCACTGCTGGGATGGGAAGTGCCAGGACAGGACAGAAAGAAAAGGGATTTGCAAAAATGTTTCTCTTTAGAGAGAAGGAGGTGAGGGCTGGGGGTTCTGAGATTCCCACTATCCCAAAGCTTTGTTTGGAGCTGTAGGACTGTTCCCACAGAGGTTGTTGGTGGAGCCGGGCACACCTCTGGGGGCTGTGCTTCGTAGGGAGCCAATATCTTGGTCTGGAAACACTCCCAGAGGTCACATCTGACCTTTATTCTGTGGATTTCCTTAATTTTCAGCCATAATTCTGCATTTCATGGACACAAACTGTGAGAGGAGCCTGTGCTTCTCCCTGCAATCTAGGGAATGACCTGGAATGTTCTGCCAGCACAGGGAAAGGGAAATACTTCATACATTTCTGTGCTGGAAAAAGCATTTATTTGTAAATTCTTCCAGTTGGCAGCAATGCTGATAAAAACCTGGGAAATGGCACATGGAATGTGTGGCCTTATCTGGGATTGCTCCTCTTTAAGCAGAATTTGCCATAAAAGAGATAAATGTGTGATTTAAGTGTCACAAATAGTTTCGTTGGGATTTTTATCTGAGGAATAAAATGAGCACTTGGTGCACTAATTAGAGGAGCAGCTGGAAAAATAACTCCAGGCAACAAGAAGGGGGAAAATCCACCCCTGAATGTCAAATTATTTATTGGGATGAGAATAGGGAGTATTTTGATGAAGCAAAAGTTGAGCTGGTTTCACCAGGGACCTGCCTGGTACCTCTGGGACGTTCTGGGATGGTGGCATCCTCAGGGGCAATGCAAAATGGGGGAATCTCAACTTGGAATTCTGGAAGAGTCATGGAATCATTGAGGTTGGAAAAGCTCTCTAAGATCATTGAGTCCAACCACCCCCAGCACTGCCAAGGCCACCACTGCCCCATGTCCCCAAGTGCCACATCCACAGGGCTGGTAAATCCCTCCAGGGACAGGGACACTAACACTGCCCTGGGCAGTGTCAATGCCTGACCTGGGAGAAATTTTCCCAAAATCCAACCTGAACTTTCCCTGGTTGTTTCCAGAACAGCCTGAGGCTGCTCTGGGTGTTCAAGCCCAGGCAGAAGGTGGCACTTGGTGCTGAGGCTTGGTGGCCACGGGGCCAAGGTTGGACCTGATGGCCTTGGAGGTCTTTCCAACGTCAGTGATTCCAGGACTCTTCCAGAACTTCAAACTGAGATCCCCCCCAGTTTTTCATTGCTGCCGAGGATGTCACCTCTCCAATTCTGCCACTACAGGTGACACATCCCAGAATGTCCCAGGTTCCCTCTGGAGAGGGAAACAGTGCCAGTGGCATGGCTGTGTGGTGTCCCAGGTCACCGTGTCCCTCCCAGCCACCCCTCCAGGCCCCTGTCCTGCTGTCCACGCCTTCCCCAGGGACACTGCTCTGGTCTGCCTGCCCTGGCTCCTGGGGAGGGAAGGGACACCAGAGCTGGGCACAGGGATGGGAATGGTCAAAGGACACAGGCTGGGACACCTGGAGACAGAGCAAATCTCTCCTTCAAAGATGAAGTGTTGAGCTTTCCCCTGGGGCAGGCAGAAGGCAAATTCCTTGTCCTTAGGCATGGAGAAATCCCAGGATCATTAAAGTTGGACAAATCCCAGGATCATTAAGGTTGGAAAAGGCTTCCAAGATCACCCTGTCCAACTTTTGATCAATGAAATGTTGGCTTCTGTCCACAAGCTCAGCCTGAGCTGCCCTGGTGGGACAATGGTGACATTCCTAAGATGGAAACATTTTCTCTCCTTCTTTTGTCTCTCCCACTTTTCTTCTTTGGGTTTTCCTGAGGTTTTTTATGGCTGTGGATGTTCCTTGTGTTTCAGCATGAAAAGAGCTGGACAAAATATTTCATTTTATATCTCAATATAAAATGTATTCCAGTATAAAACAGCCCAGGCTGCTGGAGCTGGACCAGGAACCATTTCTGGGTTAAAATCAGAGTTCACAGGAGTCAGAGAATCCCAGGTCTGGGTTGGAAATAGTCTTAAACATCATCTCACTCCATCCCCTGCCATGGGCAAGGACCTTCCACTATCCCAGGTTGCTTCAAGCCCCATCCAGCCTGGCCTTGGACACTTCCAGGGATGGGGCAGATGGGTTTTGATGGATTTGGGGTTTGTCCTTTGATCTCAAAAGTGATTTTTCAGTGTGAGAAATGATCCAGCTGCATTCCAGCCTGGCTGTCCTTTAAAATGTGTTGCTGAGCTGGGAACTGTGGGCAGCAGGATGGATTTGATGAGACTTGTCTGGATTTATTTGGGCCACTCTCTCCATGTCTGCTCTCATTTGGACAATGAGGATTATCACATTTCATCCCGTTCTGTGTTCGCACTGCAGAAATGAGGAGTAATTGCAGCTGCTGCTGCTGCAGCCTGACGGATCTGCAGCTCAGGAGCAGCAAGAGGTTCATCAAATTACATCAAATTATATCAAATTATACCAAATAATATCCAAGCCTGCCTTTGCTGAAGTGCAGCCCTGCTGAAGGGACAGCACAAAAGGAAGCCCTGAGCTGCAGCCCCCCTCTGGAGCCCATCCCTGCTGTGGGCTGGGGTGCACCTCGTGCCCTGAGCTTTGCATCCTTGCTGGATTTTATTTCTTCCTGAAATGCAGCACCCCGGGGTCATTTTGGCTTCCCAGGATGTGTGTGCCCCAGGGAGCCCCAGAGTCCTGCTTTAGGGAGCTGCTGGTGCTGCCCAAGGTGTGTGAGCTGCACCCAGAGCTCTCTGCCCTTCCAGGGCAGGCAGAGCTGATGGGAGTGTTGGGGAGTCTGGGGGCGATCCCTGATCCATGGGACAGAGGTCAGGGTCAGGGTTAGGGTCCAGGTCAGGGTCCAGGTCAGGGTCAGGGTTAGGGTCAGGGTCAGGGTTAGGTTTAGGGTTGGGATTACGGTTAAGGCTAATAATCCCTGCTCACAGCTTTGGAGGGAGCAGAGTCTGCAGAGACCCATGGGATGGATTTTGGTTTCCAGGGAGGGGATTTCATAGAGGGTTGGAGTTTTTGGGGACTCGGGTGGCCAGGCTGGTGGCACATCCCCCTCAGCAGCCCCTGCAGTTCCCTCCCCTGTGAGGGGAGGACATGTGTAACAGGGCTGGTCCCTGGGCATTCTGTAGCTCCCTGGGGCCAGGGAGGAGCTCTCAGGTGTCTGATGGTGCTTGATTTCTTGCTGGAGTCCCTGTTTTCCTTGGACTTTTCCTCCTTGTTTGGCGGGTTGTGCTGGAGCAGGGACAGGTGCCAGTAGATTCCCCATCCTCCTCAGTCCCTCTCCTGGGCAGACACTGGGAGTTCACAGATTGATTTTAAATGGGAAGCAAACCAGCCCTGTGGGGCTGCTCCCTCCCCTGCAGGACAAGCCAAGGTGTGGCAGCGTGAGGGACTCTCCAGCTCCTCTGCTCAGCGTGGGATGCACAACCTCCCCCTGCTCCACCCTCCTGGGCTCTGCTGGAGCCTTCCAGCCGCCATGGAAATCCCCTCCTCCAGGGATGTGTCTGTACAATCCATGGATCTTTTCTGCGTGGTTGTCATGGAACCAGAGCAGCCAGATCCACACAACTGCTCTGAAAATTCCAGGAGTTGAGGGGCTTAAGGGACTGAGGGGCTCCAGTGGAGATGGTTGGTCCTTTCCTCAGATCCAGTGAAGCTTTTCATGGAACCCCATCATGGTTTGGGTGGGAGGGGATCCTAGAGCTCCTCTTGTTCCATTGGCAGGGACAGCTTCCACTGTCCCAGGCTGCTCCAAGCCCCAGTGTCCAGCCTGGCCTTGGACACTGCCAGGGATCCAGGGGCAGCCACAGCTGCTCTGGGCACCCTGTGCCAGGGCCTGCCCACCCTCCCAGGGAACAATTCCTTCCCAATCTCCCATCCATCCCTGCCCTCTGGCAGTGGGAAGCCATTCCCTGTGTCCTGTCCCTGCAGGCCTTGTCCCCAGTCCCTCTCCAGCTCTCCTGGAGCCCTTTAGGCCCTGGCAGGGGCTCTGAGCTCTCCCTGGAGCCTTCTCCTCTCCATGTGAGCACCCCCAGCTCTCCCAGCCTGGCTCCAGCCCTGGGAGCAGCTCCGTGGTCTGCTCTGGATCCATCCCTACAGATCCAGGTCCTTCCTGTGCTGGCGGGGGGAGGGCAGTTGTTTCTGTCCTCCCAGAAGTCACTGGAGCCATCTATAATTAAAAATGTTTTCCAAGGCCGAAGCTTTGTGCCAGACTTTCCCTGTTCCCGTTGTAGTTCTGGACTGAGGCTGTAATTAGGGAGAAATTCTCTGCCCCGTGCTGGGCAGGGGGTCAGGCTGCCGAGGAGGCTCTGGCCTCCCAACCTTCGAACCCGAAAGCCTTGTGTGGGAAATCTCCCGTGGCTGGAGCTGTTCCCGGGGATGAGGCTCATCCTGTGCCTCGCCCAGACTGCGCCAGCCCTGCCCGGGTGAGCCGGGCACGGCAATGACACAGCCCGGGCCGGCCGGGCACTGCGGGGAGCTGCTGGAGAATAAAAATAAACAGCGGTTGTGTGCTCCGGGCCCCGAGCTGCAAACCCGCCTCATTAACTTTAAATATCTCACCTCGGCGCTCGCTGGAGGTCACGCTCGGCAGGAGCAGTGCGGATGCTGATCAGGCTCGCACCGCACATCCTCATCCTCATCCCGGCTCCGAGGGCGCCCAGCTCGGGGCCGCGCGGGGAACCGCCGAGAACCTCATTATCCTGAGAATGGCCAGGGAAAAGGCTCATTTGGGGATCAATCAGGGCGTATTATCCAGCCAGTCTGATGCATGAGGCTCTGAAAACCCGGCTGGGTCCGTTCTGCGCGGGGGTTGGGGCGATGCAATCCAGGAATGGTTCCCCCCTCCCATTTCCCTTTCCCCCCTCTCATTTTCCTTTTCCTCCTCTCATTTCCAGGAATGCTTTCCCCCTCTCATTTCCCTTCCTCCCCCTCTCATTTCCCTTTCCCCCCCCTCTCATTTCCAGGCATGTTTTCCCCCTCCACTTCTCTTCTCCAGCTCTGCCTTTCTCCAGCCCAATGAAGATTTAATTCCACCTTCTAAGGGAGCGGCTCCGACAGGAGACTTTTGGAGACTCGGGTCTCTCCTGAGGGCGGGGCTGTCCCATGGGAATGGGGGCGGGATGGGGTCACCCCTCTCCTCCGTGTTCCCTCAAAGCACGGGAGCTCGGGCAGGAGTTCCTCGGAGCTGCCGCCTGGGCTGAGGGGATTTGGAGCCCTGCTCTCCCTGCCTGGCATTTCCAACCTGGGCCGACTTGTGAGGGTGGATCCTGTGGGATCGGGACCAGGGGAAGGCGGGGTGGGGCTCGGGGGGTGGTTTGGGTGTTGTTTGGGGCTGCTGCTGCCCTGACAAGGTGACTGCACAGCTCTGGCTCTGTGGTTCCTGCTGCACATCCCCCAGCAGATCCAACCTTCCCTGCTCCCCGTAGGGAAGGGCTGAGGGAAGATGAAATCCTTTGTCTGGAGCTCAGAGTTTAGGGAGAGGGTGGGAATTTTCTGTGCTCAGCTCTTACAAATCAGTGCAGAACCAGCAGGAGCAGCTGATGGCACCTGGAACCTCTCGGTCCTGGGGGACAGAACCTGGAGGAGAATTGGTGTTGAAGGGGAGCAGCTTAGGAGAGTAAATCCCCTCTCCAAAGGGCTGGAGGCTCTTTCATCTCCCGTGAGATGTGTCCAACCCAAAGTCTGCTCCCTGGAGGGCAATGGTGCTTTTCCAGTCCCCTTCAGATGTTCAGTCATTAATGATTTTCTTTTTTTCTATGTCCCTTCTCCTCTGCACAACTCTCTGACAGGAGGGGACAGCCGGGGGGGTCGGGCTCTGCTCCCAGGGAACAGGGACAGGAGGAGAGGGAGTGGCCTCAGGCTGGGCCAGGGGAGGCTCAGGGTGGAGATTGGGAACATTTATTCACTGGGGAAATGTTCAAAAGCTGTGTGGATGTGGCTCATGGGGACAGGGGTCAGTGGTGGCCTTGGCAGTGCTGGGGGAAGGTTGGACTCGATGATCCTGGAGGTCAGTTCCCAGCTCAATGATTCCACAGTTCTGTGATCCCACAGGTTTCTTTAGGAGGCCCAAATGACATTCTGCAGAGGTGCAGACACCCCTTCCTTCAGTCAGTCAGGTCCAAAGCAAATCTCCCTGGGCTGCAAAGTCTGGGAAAACTCTTGGATTCCCAGCTCCACGCTGCTCTTTGCTGCTGCTCCATCACCTTTGGTGCACTTGGAATCAAAGAGCCACAGAACACTTTGGGGTGGAAGGGACATCAAAGATGATCCAGTTCCAACCCTGCCATCCCCACACTCGGCAGAAGTGTGTTGGATGTTCCATGGGATCCCAGGATTCCCTGCTGGAGCTCTGGGGGCAGCCAAACTGAGCTCACACATGGCAAACGTTCATGCTGGGGCTCCTCAAGCTGGAATTATCCCCAGGTCTCTCTGCACCACACAGACGAGCAGTGAGGGGGAGCTTTGGTGAGTCTGTGCTGGCCACACGGGGTCTGTGGCACTGGAAAGGTTCCCAAAGGACCCAGAGATGTTGCTTGGTGCCTTCAGCACCCTCTTCCCACGACAACGAGCCAGGCTCCCATCACTGCCATTCCTTCCTATTGCCACAATTCCCTGGTTTCTGCCAGGACTGAGAGTCCTGCAGGGAGCAAACCTCTGTGGGCACCTGGAAGCTCTTCTCACCCAGCTGAGGACCTGGGGATGATGAGCTGATCTGATTTGGCTCTGCTGGGGTGGCCAGAGAGGTTCTGAGTCACTGCTTGAGTCATGAGGCTCAGCCACAGCGTTGGTGCCCGCGGGTGACTCGGTGACATTAATGCCAGGATTAACACAGAGCTTTCTGGGGGAGGAGAATGTGAGGGCACTGCCGGGAGGAAATCAGGGAGTGCTTTAGGTGGGTTTAAACCAGTGCTTAAGCTCAGCTCTGGTGTTTTGCTAAGATCACCCACACAGGCAGTGACCCGTCCCTTGGCTGATGAGTGGAGCTCAGGGATGGGCTGGAATCCTGCCTGGGACCCCTCTGTCCTCACCCCCTTTGCCACCTGCCAGGCTGCCCTGTTCCAGGAGCTCCTCACCACCATTCCCAAGGGTTCCCTGTTCCAGGAGCTCCTCACCACCATTCCCAAGGGTTCCCTGTTCCAGGAGCTCCTCACCACCATTCCCAAGGGTTCCCTGTTCCAGGAGCTCCTCACCACCATTCCCAAGGGTTCCCTGTTCCAGGAGCTCCTCACCACCATTCCCAAGGGTTCCCTGTTCCAGGAGCTCCTCACCACCATTCCCAAGGGTTCCCTGTCCCAGCAGACCCCACCCCACTGTGCCCCTCGGTTTCCCTGCCCTCCCAGTTTGTAAATAAGCTCTGGGAATGTGTGAGTGCCTTGGAATCATGGAATCATTAAGCTGGAAAAGAGCTCTGAAATCCTCAGGTGCAGCCATAAACCTATTGCTGCCTGGTCCCCGTGGAGCCATTTCCCTTCCTCAGTCAGGGACCTCCAGCCTGGGTTTATAAATCTGCATTTGTGCCTGGCAGCAGGGAGAGGAGGGAGCTGTTGCGGGGCAGGGAGCACATCCCACTCCATCGGCTGGAGCTGTTCCTGCCTGTGCCCCTCTGGCCTTCCAGGGTTCTCCTCCTGCGGGATGGGCTCTGCTCAGTCCTCAGTGGGAGCCCGGAGGCAGAGGAGGGGAGGGTGTGACCAGCAGCCATCCCACAGCGGGACTGGGGTCCTGTGAGCCCTGCTGGGATCAGGGATTGCAGGATGGCTCTGGAGAGGAGCAAGGAGGGTGGGGGAGAACAGACAGCACACGAGCTCCTGCCTGGCCTTTTCCTCACTTCTCCCCATCCTTAAACCAGCTCTGAGTTAATTTGTTGATAATCCACACGGCTCGGAATCCCAAGGACCCTGGGGAGAGCAGCACATCTGCAGCACAGGGATGGGAGGGTTGGATTTGGTTCCAGGGCTCCATCCCGAGCAGATGCTCGGCTTGTGCAGCCCCCAGCAGCCCCCAGCGCTGCGTGGGGAGGAGCAGGAGGGTGAGGAGGGCGGCTCCTGCCTGTGCCAAACCCAAACTCCACACCGTGCTCCCAGGACGGGATGTGAGAGCTGGGCTTTGGTGATGCCCTGGCTGTGCAGAGCAGCCCCGTGCAGGCTTTGCTGTTGGTTTTTATGACATTTCTCTCGTGGCTGTCAAAAGGAATTTTCAGACAAACCCGTGATTTCTCTCTGTTGATGAAATGATGCTGCAGTCTCCTGAGGTGCTGATGGCAGGGAAGGTTTGTTTTCTACAGCTTCACATGAATGTTAAAGGGATATTTCTACCAGGCAAAAGCGGGGTCTAGTTGCCTTGCTAGTTAAGAGTTTTAATTGAAAAATCAGTCAGTAAGGGGATAATGCATTTTTCAATGGCATCTTTCTTCGGAGGTTGTGGGAAATGCTCTCATTGAGGTGATAATTAAAGCCCGTGCAGTTAGTGATGATCCCTGGCAGAGGCACAGGGAAGTCACGAGCAAGGGGCTGCCCGAAGTCTTGTGCAAAGTCAGAGCCCAGCAGTGCCGGCGCCGTTTTCTCTGGAATCACGTGCGGGACCGAGTCCTGCCTGTCCTCGCAGGGTGGAGTGACATTGGAGAGAACCCGAACTCAGTAACTCCGTGCTCGGGGTCACACAGGCACAGGCCAAATGTATGCGGGGGCAGGTACCAGCATCTCCTTAAAATGCAAATTGTTTTCTTGCTAATCTGGCTAATTTAAAGAAATTAGCATCCCAAAGCATCCCGATTTGCATCCCAGCGCGTGGATTCGCTGCTGCGTGTGCCATCCAGCGCTGTGCCGCGGTGTAAACCACCCGGAGCCGCTGTCACCTTGCGTTACCTTCCCGAGCGATCCAGCGTGCGGGACTGATCCAACCCCGGGATGCTCCCGCTGGCGCTGCCCGAGGGGCAGCGGGGGGAACGCGTTTTCCACAGCCCATAAACGTTAAAGAATGGCTCTCCAAGGGTTGGGGTGCCCACCCCTTACCTCAGTAAGCTGTCCCAGAAATGAGCTCAGTCCTGCAGAGCCCCGGAGCTGGGAGCGGCTCTGGCAGCGGGACGGGCTCCTGGTGCGTTTGACAGGATCCCTGCAGGGCTCCCTCTCACAGCCTCACCCCAGGATATTCCCTCCCAGAAATCCCAGGTCTCCTGGTGCCCGGAGATCGCAATTCGGCCCAGGGATCGCTTGCGCTGTGCTGATTTTGTGCTCGGGCTGTGCTGATTTTGTGCTCGGGCTGTGCTGATTTTGTGCTCGGGCTGTGCTGATTTTGTGCTCGGGCTGTGATAATTTCCCCACGGCGTTTGTGCGGAGATAAGGAGACGAGAGATGGCGATGGGGCGCGCACCTGCTCGGATGGAGGGTGTGATAAGGACAGATGCGATCAGGAGCGCAGAGAGCGGCGGTGGTGCCGCCCCTGGCACGGCTCCGCTCGGGGCTGCCGCGGGCACCGCTGGTGCTTCAGTCCCGGCCCTGGCACTGATCTGCTGGAACCCCGTGGTCTGAGACACTTCTCACACCCGGTAACAACAACAACAGCAGCTCCAGGGAGGGCTGGATGCGGGCATTCCCGGCTGAATAGGAGTAAAACACAAGCCCAAGTCCTGCAGGTGCTGATTGTGATCCCACGCTAGGAGCAGGTCTGATTTATCCACCCCTATCGGTTCAATAACATGGAGGAGGAGATGTCCGTGGCCTGATCAATGAAGGAGATTTTCCACAAGATTAGGTTAAGCATTCTCAGGAGATCTGGGCTTTGAAGTGCTCAGACAGACAGGGATTTTTAAGAGCCTTCAGCAGGCACGAATATCCCTTTTTCTGTGGAGGGAAAAGTGACATTTGATACAAAACCCCCCTCCAAACAGCCCCGTGCCTCGTTCAGAGCAGGAGCCACACTCAGCACTGCACCAGCTCGGCTCATTAGTGGCAGGAGCTGTCACCTGTCCCTGCTGGTGGCACTGAGGCTGTGCCTGCACTGCCTGCTCTGCATGCCGGGCACACACACGGACGCTGCTGGGAAGCTGCAATAATGCCTGCTGGATCTGCAATAGCCTGGTCCTGCTCTGCCTCTGGGTCTGCCATAGCCTGGCCCTGCTCTGCCTCTGGGTCTGCCATAGCCTGGTCCCTGGTGTCCCTGCACTCCCTCCCTCTGGAGCCTGGGGCTGGCCCGGTAAAACCTGTGCAGGAGCTGAGAGGGAGAGCCCTGGCCATGCCGCTGGCTCCTGTCCCACTGGCAAAATGGCTTTTTGGGAAGTGCCTCTGGGCTCTCTGGGACTGGGGAATGACCTGTTCCCCTCAGTGCCTGATCCTGTCCTTGGGGGCAGCTGGGACACAGCAGGGGCCATTCCCTGGCACAGCAAAGGATTTGGGTCTGTGGGCACCGGGGAGTTGCTGTGGAGGTTTCCCAGGGCGTGGGGGTCCTTGATGTGCAGCAGGTCCAGAGGGGCATGTTGGGCTCTCGGGGGTAATTAATTGAGAATAATGAGGGTGGGCAGGCCCTGGCACAGGGTGCCCAGAGAAGCTGTGGCTGCCCCTGGATCCCTGGCAGTGCCCAAGGCCAGGCTGGACATGGGGGCTGGGACCAGCCTGGGACAGTGGGAGGTGTCCCTGCTCACATCAGGGTGTTGCACCCTATGGCCTCTAAAAGCCCCTTCCAACCCAACCTTCTCTCTGATTTCTGAGTCTCTGATCTTTTCCTCTCCTTCCAGGGGATGGCCAGGTGGATTTTGATGAATTTATGACCATTCTGGGACCTAAGCTGGTGTCGTCAGAGGGCAGGGACGGTTTCCTTGGGAACACAATAGACAGCATATTCTGGCAGGTAAGTGAGCATTGCTTTAATTGCAACTTCAGCAATTAGCCAGCGGCTGAGCCAGCTCTCAGCAGCTTCCAGAGTGGATTTGTTGAGGAGCACAGGATGTTTCACTGAGTGGGAATGATTGTGGAGAGGGTGTTGAGGTCCATTGTGCCGTGGGTTGTGGAAGAACATCCGGGGGTTGTGGAGGGAATTGTGTCCAGCCAAGCCCTGGGTTCCTGTGGAGGGATGCAGCTGGGCACAGCAAAGCACCCCAAGGCTTGTGCAACACCTTTGGGGGTCTGGAGTTCATTTTTGGAAGAGAAAAGCATTTTTCTCCAGGAATCCTTTGAGTTGGGAACCTTGAAACCACCAGGCTGCTCCCAGTGTCCCTGTGTGTCCCTGTTGTGTGTCCCTTGGCTGTGGCACGGGCTGTTCTGCACAGAGGGAATGTGCTGGGCAGCTCAGGTCCCACTGGGATTTCTGCTGAATTCAGGGATGAGCTCAGGATAAACCTGCATTGTGCCAGGGAAAGTTTTGCCCCAGCTGCTGCCCTGGGGTGGTTTGGTCCTGCTGCTCCCAGGCACTGGAAGGAGACAGATCCAGCACTGGAAGGAGACAGATCCAGCACTGGGAGCTGCTTTGTGCCTGCCCCGCAGTGAGACTTTAAACAGCATTGGAGCTTCCAGGAAAAGCAGTCCAGGCTGTTATGGCAGGATCAAAAATCCCCAAAACCACAGAGCTGCACGTTTGCTGCCAATGGATCAAATGTGTGGCTTCCTGTGGGATTCCAGCTCCTTCCACTGACCATCCCACAACCTCTGCCTGCTCAGAAACTTTGGCTGTTCCCAAGTTTAATGAAGCAAAAGAGCCAAACCTGGAAAGGAGAATTTCTGCTTTCTTTTACAACCCTCCAGCCTCATCCAGACTGAATTGGGTGGAGCTTTGGAAGAGTATTTTAAAAGGCTTTTAAGAACTTGTTCCTGGCCTCCTGGCATGGGACAGGAATAACCCTGAAAATCCTGCTCTGGATTCCAGGATTTGGTTGTCAAAGCAGGAGTTTGGTGCTGGTGAAGCCCCCATGATGTACCTGGGGGGAGTAAATGATGGACCAGGAGGGGCAGGACTGGGAGCCAGGGATGTTTTATTGCCTCCACTGCTCCTTGGGAGCCTCATCCCAGCCTGGGAGGGAGAGGAGGGAGCCCCATCCCATCCCACTGAGCCACTGGTGCCTTCCAGGATTCCAGCCCCTCAGGAGCTGCTCAAAAAGCAAAAACCCTGGTAGGAAAATCAAGTCTGTGAGCTGAGCTCTTGGATGGGGAGCAGAGAAGTCTGGAGCCTTCCTGCAAATTCCAGTTTAACCCACTCCTTTAGTGACCCTCCCACCACTGCAAATGCCTGGAATGAGCCAGGAGACGGGATTGTGCCTGGATTCAGAGCAGCAGGGTTCCTGGGATCAGCTTCCACAGGGACATGTCCTCCCTGGCTGTGGTGGCACAGGGAAAAGGGAGGAGAGGCTCCAGGTGAGAGCCCTGGGTGGGCAAGGACAACCCCTGGGGCTCTTCAGGCAGCAAAACTGACTCAATTCCACAAATGCTCCATGGCCTTGGAAAACAACAGTTATGGGCTTTACCACCTCTTTACTCAGCACTTCCCTGGATTTATGAGCCCTTGAAGAGCTCCAGTTGCTTTTCCTCTGTACTCTGTCAGAGTACAATATCTTTACAGCTTTTTCCCAAAGAAAAAGCAAAGAAAAATCATGGAAGTGTCATTCAGGGCACAGGTTCCCTTTGCCCATTGCTCCCTGGCTTTACCCACTCCATCTGCAAGGCCATCAGTCACCTCATTCCTGAGCATTTCTGCCTCTGCATCATCTCCAGTGGGGTTCCTGATGGGAAACCAAGCGTTTTTGGGAATCAGGGCTTGCCTGTGTTTCCCATTTCCCCAGATGTGCAAGTTCCACATCAGGGGCTGAGCCTGGGTTGTTGACAGGGCCCTTTAGCCCTGCAGCCATTCCCAGGGAAGGATTTTAAGGAGGGAATGGTGCCCACAAGGCTGTGGCTGTGCCCAGAGCTGGGGGGCAAGGATGGTTCAAAAGGGACACCTGGCTGGGCAGTGCCACCACGAAACCTCACCCCGAAGCTTCTTAAATCAGTCCCACGGGAGAGAGGAACCATGTGGGCATCCAGAAAGTGCCTTCCCCTCTCTCATCCAAGCAGCTTCCCTCCAGCCCTCCCCATGCTGGGGTAACTTTGCCAAGCTCATCTCTAAGGGCAAAGACCTCCAGGCTCCAGTGTTAAACACTTCCTTTGGGATGGGACGTGGAGGAGCTCCAGGCCCTGGGGCTCAGCAGCGGGGCCAGAGGGAATAACAGCCCTGGATGACAGGTTTTTAGTGAAATGAACCTCTCTGAGGTGGCTGAAGGGCTTTGGGAAGTCAGGACAAGTGGGATTGTTAAACAACAGGGCTGCATCTGCTCCGGGTGCAGGAGAAATTCCATTCCGTGCCCACAGCGCTGATGAGGTGATTGGGAAAAGTCAACACTTGGTGCCGTGAGCAGCTGAGAGCCAAAGCACTGCCCGATTGATTTCCCCATTGTCTGGCATGGGGACAGTGCTGGATCATCCCCTCAGCCACGTTCACCCCATCAGAGATCACCCAGCACGGATCCCTGGGGCTCAGGAGCAGCCTGGGCGTTTGGGGATAAACAAAGCTGCTTTGTAGGAGCGGGAGGAGCAGAATTCCAATGGGGACATACTGCTCGGAGCTCCCGTTCCTCACTGTTGGGATGTCTCTGCAGGTCCTGCACAGAAAACAGCTGTTTGTGTTTTCTGGGTTTGGGGGAACATTTTCCTTTCTCCAGGCTCCTACAGACTTTTGCAGGGGGAGGGATATCCTGGGGTTTATGATCTTGGATGGGTGACTAGGAATGGCCAAAAATCCGACAGCACCCCAGTGCAAGGAGGGAGGGATGTGCAGGGCCGGGCCAGGGACAGCAGGGACCCCTGAGGTCTGAGCTGCATCCTCAGCACGGGCACCAAAGGACACCTTGTTCCCTGGAAAATGGGGCAGGGACACGTCCAGCTGTGGGGTCACATTTGGGGCTGGCTGGGGAGGGAGCTGAGTGAAAGGACGGGGGGATCAGGATTAGCTGGGAACGCGGGAGAGCAGAGGGAGGTGCCTGGGCTGGGACACGGAGGTTTCCCCTCCCATCCCGGGCACTGAGGTTTGGTGCTCTGCCCATCCCTAACCCCGTGTGCAGCCGTCGCTGAGAATGCAGGAGAGTCCCAGGGGACAGATCCAGGCTCTCCTGGTCTGGTCAATCAATTAGTGCCTTAATGGAGGGAAATGAAGGGGAAAATGTGTGGGAATGGCGGTGGCACAGGGCAGGGCATGGAGAGGGAGTGAGGGAGCAGGGAATGAGGGAGCAGGGAGTGAGGGGCTGTGCTGGGACTGTCTCCAAAGATAATTTTGCCTGGAGAGGGATTTTTCTATATGGAGTTCAGAGATAAACCTGCTGCAGTCTCTTCCTGTGTGTGAGTTTCTCCTCCCGTCCCTGCAGAGGAGTTAATCTGATGATGGCAAATGAGCCTTGCTGCAGAGGAATTGTTTGTGCCTGTGTCCAATTTGATGTGGGAACAGATCCAGGTGCCCCTCTGGGGTCAGCCCTTCCTCCCTCTTCTCCTCCTCCTCCTCCTCCTGAGGCAGTGCAGCCCCTCTGGGCTGGTGCAGGATGTTGTAAAACCACAGGATGGGACATTTTACATCTTGCAGAAGAATTTTTTGCTGTTGCTGAGGTGCTCTGCTGCAAAAATCTCGATGCCTGGATTTCAGGAGCTGCTGTGTCAGCTTTTCAAAGAACCTTCTTAATTCAACTGCCAGGGAGAAAGAGAGGAGGGAGATTGGGAAGGAATTCTTTACTCAGAGGGTGGGCAGGCCCTGGCACAGGGTGCCCAGAGCAGCTGTGGCTGCCCCTGGATCCCTGACAGTGTCCAAGGCCAGGCTGGACACTGGGGCTTGGAGCAGCCTGGGACAGTGGGAGGTGTCCCTGAGGCAGGGATGGGATGAGCTTTAAGGTCCCTCCAAGCCAACCCATCCCATGTCTCTGTGATTCATGGATTCAGTGCCCAACCACTTGGTGGCTGCTCTGGGGTTTAAATCAGGAAATGCAGCTGAAAGTTTGGGTGGAAATTTGATGGGTGGGGCCAAAGATGAAGAACTGGGGCTGGACCATTGCACCAGGAACACTTCCCCAAAACGAATCATCCCACAGCGCTACCTCATTCTGGGCAGCACCTTTTGATTGTTGAACCTGAGATATCTTCAAGTGATTTCCACAGGAAAAAAACCCTGTTCATTTAAAACATCAACCATTTCTTGGGTTTTCCCTGCTGGAAAAGTAAAGGAGAGGTTGGAAACCTTGGCACTGATTATCCTGCAAAACCACTGCAATGTGAGCTGGGAGCCAAGGAAGAGCCCTTTCCTGGGACACCCAGCTGTGGTCACTGTGTTCACCAGTGCCCCTTAACTCCAGCATCCTGACCATATCCTAATTCCAGGAATTAAAGATCTCCTGCCACAGCTGCTCCTGCAGTTTAGGTCATGGTTTCCTCATATCCATATTTACAAGGTGAGATTTTCCATGGAGGGATGCAGGTGGCTGCTGTGAAGTTCATCCCAAGAAAACCTGGAACACTGCTCAGTGTCCTTTAGCTCATCCCAAATATCCTGGGACGCTCCCAGAGCGTCCCTTGGAGCTGTCAGAGGGAAACAGCCACTTCCAGGGTACAATTCAAGGGATCTGCTTTGGGCATCAGCCTCAGGAAGGGATAAATTGTGCCTCAGAAGTGCCATTTTTACTGCATTTGGTATAAAAATGTGGAGGGAAGTGGCTCAGGTGGAGCTGTGTGCACTGGGGACAGCTAAATGTCACCTCATGGGTCCCAGCAAGGCTTCAAGGCCTTTTTGATTCAAGGTCCAGCCCCGTGGTGCCGTTACCAGTGGAAGGGGAAAGGTTCTGCTGCCCCACTGAACCTCCCCTTGCTGCCAGGACATTCCCCTGTTGCTCTCTGTGATCTGTGGGAGAGCTGGGCCCGTGCAGGGATGAATCCATCTCCAGTCACTGCTCCCTGTCCCTCGGCCTGTGTCCAGTGTGCTGGCACAGCTGGTGCCGATGTGAGCACTGCAGGGGTCCATGCCCTGGCCCGTGGTGGCACAGCTGTCCCTGCCATCCCCTGGAGCCCCGTGCAGAGGATGAATCCAGCACAGCAGTCCTGGGAGGCCTCACATTCATCTGCCTGTGGAAGGACCTCCTTCCCACCCCCACATTTTCCCTGTAACAAAATCCACCCTCCCAAATCTCCAGGGCCGAGTTCACAGCTCAACACTCGAGACAATGGAGATGGCAAAGTTTTGGAAGCAGCAAAGCAGGAGAAAAGCAGGATTTTCTTGCCCAGCTGTGGTTTTGAGCTTCAAGCAGCACATTTAGCCCTCAGAAGTGCTCTGCAGCTTTGGTTTGGAGCCTGTTTAAAGCAGGCAGTTGATATCCAGAGGGTTTCTGCCTGCTGGATTCAGGCTCTGGCTGTCCTGGAAGGTGTGACGGGCGTTTGTGCACCCTCTGCAGCACTCAGGGACACTTTCTTCAGCAGCTCTCATGGTCCAGAGGTTCTTCTTTCTGTGCCAGTTTATTTATAAACACAGTCTGCAGCTCCAGGGCTTTTTTGGGGAGTTTATCTTCTCTTGCCTGGTGTGTGAAATAGGAATTGTGCTGTGGATTTCTCAGGGAGTCGCTTGGAAGCGTCAGGAGCAGCCTGTAGGAAAGGTGAATGTGTGGGAGTATCACCTGAAGGGTGCATGGCACAGGGATGGGAGAGGATTCCTGGCTTTTTGTGGACTCCTTCCTGAGGGGAGCAGGATCCCCAGCACCCCTGAGGACCAGGATCCATCCCCAGTGCGGTTTTTCTTGGAACTGGGATAATTTTTCCTTTGGAAAGGCCTCTTGGGGTGATGGAACACAGGTGACGAGTTTCAGGCAGGGGACTTTCAGGGGCAAATCCCAAATCCCCTCACTCCCAGGGTCAGGAAGGAGTTTCTGCCAGAGAGGAGGCTCCACCTGGCCTTAAATCCCAATCCAGATCTCAGGATCATCCATCCATCCATGGATCCATGGATCCATTCATCCATCCATCATCTATCATCCATCCATCCCTCCATCCATCGATCCCTCCATCCATCATCCATCCATCATCCATCCATCCCTCCATCCATCCATCCATCCCTCCATCCATCCATCATCCATCCATCCCTCCATCCCTCCATCCATCCATCCCTCCATCCATCCATCCCTCCATCCATCCATCTCTCCATCCATCC
>VXBN01001591.1:72235-119703 GCA_013397395.1 Sinosuthora webbiana | reverse complement strand
CATCCATCCATCCCTCCATCCATCCCTCCATCCATCCCTCATCCCTCCATCCATCCATCCATCCATCCATCCATCCATCCATCCATCATCCATCCATCCATCCATCCTCTGCACAGAGGAAAGAACATGGAAGGAGCCCAAATCCTGCAGGACTCTGCCTTTGGATATCTGTCCCTGGATACTTCCCATTCCTGTGACAAAACCATCTTTCCCTCCACTGCAGGAATTTTGTTGAGGGAAATCTTAATTGACTCAAAGGAGTCTGATTTTCATGGAGATCAGAGTTTGGGAATTGTTTAAAACAGACTTGGCCTCTTCTATTTCTTCTTTTTTCTAAAGAAGCCCCACTGTGAGAGAAACCTACACATTGTCCTGCCTCCAAACTCTGGCATTCAGTGAGTAAAAATATTGGGGAAACTGAACTAAGGCTTGAAAAAGAAGGAAAACCAGGAAAATAGACATTCCATTGCTCATAAACAAGCAGAAACCCCGTGGTGTTGGCAACTGTTTGCAACAAAGAAATGTGTGGGGAAGAAAATGACCTTTTCTGTGAAAGAAAATCTAAAAAAGTAAATTACCTGCTTGGGGAAAAAAAAAAAAAATACCTTTGGAAAAATGCAAATGAAGAAGCTGCAAAGTGCTGGGGGTGGGGAGGGCTGGGGTTCCTTAGGGTGAGTGGGTGAGGGGGGCAAAGGCCTGCAGGCCCTGACTGCCAGGGAACCCCCACAGCTCAGCTGTGACTGGGATTTTCCCAGTGTGGATCCCAGATCTGCTGGAAGCCGGCACCAAAAGCCCTGCACAGGGTGCCCAGAGCAGCCGTGGCTGCCCCATCCCTGGCAGTGCCCGAGGCCAGGCTGGGCACTGGGGCTTGGAGCATTCCTGGGATGGTGGAAGGTGTTGGGATTGCACTGGGAGGGCTTTGAAGGTCCCTTCCAGCCCAAACCCTTGTGGGATTCTGACAGAACCCCCTGGGGGCTCCAGGCCCTGAGTGAGCCCTGGGTGTTCCTGATGCTCTCCCGGTGTCTCCTGAGCACAGCCCTGGAGCAGCTCCTGCCAGGGGGCCTGGGCTGGGCTTCTCCCCCTGCAGAGGCACCAGGAGCAGTTTGGAACTGTCCCTGGAGAAGAGAGGAGTCCCCTCTGCCCTGCCATGCTCATCAGCTGTCACCTGTGTGTGTCCCCAGCACAGGGCACAGCTGTCCCACCACTGTCCCACTGCTGGGAGCTGCTGCCAGGATGGGGACATTCCCATGGCCACCAGGGTGGAGATGTGTCCTGCTGAGGAGGTGGAGATGGCCTGTGTGTCCTGCAGGTTCAGCTCCATCCTGCCCTGTCCCCTGGGCCACTCTGCTGCTGGCAGGAGGTGGGACAGGGGCTGGGCCACCTCCTCCCCTTCCTTTGGGATCTTGCCCTGATTTCTCCAGGCACCTGTGGCACCAGTGCTGCCAGTGGGGCTGTTGTGCTTCAATTTGGAGGGTTTTATTTCAGTCTGGAGGTTTTTTACTTCAGTTTGGTGGGTTTTTGTCAGTAATTTCTGGGCTCTTGGGTGCTGTGCAGGGGCTGAGGGTGTTCGTGGTGCTGTGACCATCTCACATCACTGCACCAGTGCCCCCGAGCCAGGCACGCCCTTCCCAGGGCTTGAATTTGGCCGTGAATTTCCCAGCAGATCCCTAACGCAGTTTTACCAAGTGAATGGAACAATGCTGATCTTCAAGAGAAATTCCTTGAGGATTTTTCTTTAAACAAATTTACCACTTCACTGAGAGCCCGTTTCTTTGTCTGGGTGTTTTCTGCACCATCATTTCTCTGTCACAGGAGGTTTGGGTTTATTTTTGTGCTGACAAAGACAGAAATCTGTGCTCTGAGGTGGCTGCAGCCTCCAGAGCTGGCAGTGCTGATGTGGTGTACAAAGATATTTGTTCTGTTATTTTTGCTGTTGAGTACACAAGACTATCAAGTGGTCATTAGAAGAAATGATTCTGTGATCCAGGACGTTTTCTCAGTTAAAAGAATGTAGACACAGCAGCAGCCCAGAGCAACCTGAGGGAGCTGTGGATGGATCTAGTGTTTGTGGGAGCTCAGTGGGAAATGTTCAGAACTGATTTTTATCATTTTTGAATGCGAATAAGCAGATCTGGCACATAAGGGGAAGATCTCTGCTCACAATGAGCCACAATAATGCTGCAGTTCCCTCCAGAGATGGATTTCAGTGTCCAAATTTCCTACTCTGAGCAGAGCCAACCCTTGGGATAACCCAGCAAGGTGGAGCTCATGGGAGGGTTTGGAGCAGGGAGTGGGAGCTGCTGCCTCTCCTGGGGAAGGGATGGGGAAATCATCCCCTGACAGTGATTTGCATGTCTTTCATCTCCTCCTGCCCCTGCTGGGGGTTGGAGCCGATGTTTCCCCCGGGAGTCCCCTGCCCAGGGGATCATTATCAAACACGTCCCTGTCACTCCAGCAGCTCCCCCTGTGCCCCTGCAGCTCCGGTGCCCTCAAACTCGGGGACTGACAGAGCAATAAAGAGACAAATGAAACAAACTGAGACATTTGAAAGCAGCAGAGCCCGAGCTCTCAGGGAGGCAGCCAGGCTGGGTGCAAGTGCCAGATTCCAGGGATTTCAGGGACTCTGACCCCATGTGAGGATAAATCCGTGAACCTCAGTTTCCAGCAGTTGTGTCCTTTGTATACGAGACAATTGAGGCAATATAAATATTTATTTTATGGCCAGCTGGTGTGTGGGTGCATGTTTTCACAACATTATCCAGGATTAAAGTGCCAGAGGGCAGGGATGGATGGGATATGGGGAAGGAATTGTTCCCTGGGAGGCTGGGCAGGCCCTAGCACAGGGTGCCCAGAGCAGCTGTGGCTGCCCCTGGATCCCTGGCAGTGCCCAAGGCCAGGCTGGACATTGGGGCTTGGAGCAGCCTGGGACAGTGGGAGGTGTCCCTGCCCATGGCAGGGGTGGGATGGGATGGGCTTTAAGGTCCCTCCCACCCAAACCCTGCTGGGATTCTGGATTTAGGGTAAATTTATCTATTTCCCAATGCTGCTGCCTTTTGCTGTGTCAGCCTCGTCCTGGCATTTTTTGATGTCACGTTTTTAACACAGACAGGCAGCAAAGCTCTGCTGAACTCATGCTCAAAACCCCCCGTGTGGATATTCCAAATACTCTCCAGCAAACTGCACACACTGCACCTCTTTTTGCTATTGTCATTAGAAAGTTCTGGAATTCAAGGGCATTTTCAGGGCAGAAGTGGAATTTATTATAATCACAGAATCAAATGGGGATGAAACCTCCCAGGAACTGCTGGTTCAGCTCAGGATAGGTGTGGAAAATAACCCCTCTTGCCCAGGATTGTTGTTTTGTGAACTTTCAGAGGAGAACAAAGCCCTGTGAGGATGGAGGGAGTGGAGAGAACCCTCCCCTCTGTCCTGCTGTCCCTGAGCCAGCTGAGGCTTTGTCACCTTCAGCCCCTTCTGAGCTTTCCTGGACTTCCTGGGGAGCACGGGGCTCAGTTTAAGCCCTTGATCTGGGGGAAAACCCAGCAGGGCTGTGCTGCCAGAGCAGAGCTGGGTATGGAACAGGCAAACTGGGGGGGGGACAGGGCTGAACTGTCCCAAAGCAGCTCCTAAACTGCCCCCAAACTGCTCCAAACTCATTTTTGGGCTGGCCCAAAGCTCCTAAACTGCTCCAGAACTGCTCCAAACCCACTTTTTGGGCTGGCAGGGGAGGTGTCCTGGTACCCTGAGCCAAACCTTTGGGTGTGATCTCAGCTTATGGGAAGATTTAGACTGAGGTTTTAGGTTTGTGTTTTGGTTCATATCCTGATTCACGCTGGACCTGGCACAGGCAGGGAAACGGCAGCATAAACGTTCCAAGATGAGGATTTTGGAAATGAAGGGAAGAGCTGAGCCTGGTCTGTGTGTGCTGTGCTCCTTCCTCCTGCGCTGAATTGGGGTTTTCATTTCGGGCAGGTGTGTGACACCTCACAGAGTATTTGAATTGATGACTGGGAATAACCAACACATTTTTGTGAATCCAATTCCCTTCAAACTGCCCTCTGTTTTTACCCAGGTGGGACTTTGATCAAAGGGTTTGAAATTGCTGTTAGACCCAGAATTCCTGCCCTATTTTTCCTGAATATGTGCCTGGTTTTCATCAACGTGTTTTAAAATGTGTTTCACCCAGTAGTGACACAACACCCTCATTTATCTGGGGCCTGTTTCTCTGCAAACAAATCAAGTGAGGTTTCTCTTGTATCGTTTGGGACAGAAAATGGAGGACTGGGCCAAAGGAAAGTGACTTTGAGGTGTTTGATGTGGGATTTTGCATTTCTTTAGCTCAGAGCAGTTTTGCCCATGTGACCCTGGGGTTGGCACTGAAATGCACTGAACTGGGACAGGTGTCCCCAAGGCCAGTGACAGGGGCCTGCAAACCTGAGTTGTAAAGGGATTTCCATAGCAGTAGGGCTACTGTGGCTTCCTACTGCCAGAGGGCAGGGCTGGATGGGATATTGGGCAGGAATTGTTCCCTGGGAGGGTGGGCAGGCCCTGGCACAGGGTGCCCAGAGAAGCTGTGGCTGCCCCTGGATCCCTGGCAGTGCCCAAGGCCAGGGTGGACACTGGGGCTTGGAGCAGCCTGGGACAGTGGGAGGTGTCCCTGCCCATGGCAGGGGTGGCACTGGGTGGGCTTCAAGATCCCTTCCAACCCAAGCCATCCATGGTCCTGGGTAGCACTTTCTGAGTGCTTTTCTTCTCTGCCACTGCTGACATATTCTCCCTCCAAACTCCCCCCAGATCTCCCTGGGTTAAAGATGAACATGATCCATGTCCTGAAGAACGATCACTCCTCTGGCAGCCTGCATCTGCTTTGCCAACCACCCCTCCCTCTCCAAGAGTGTTCATTGTTTCCAGAATCCCAGAATGGTTTGGGTTGGGGGCACCTTGGAGCCCATCCAGTGCCACCCCTGCCATGGGCAGGGACACCTCCCACTGTCCCAGGCTGCTCCAAACCCCAATGTCCAGCCTGGCCTTGGGCACTGCCAGGGATCCAGGGGCAGCCACAGCTGCTCTGGGCACCCTGTGCCAGGGCCTGCCCACCCTCCCAGTGAGGAATTTTGTTCCTTTCCCACAGCCAGGGGCCAGCAGAGCTCTGCCAGGGCAGGGGCAGGGAAGGAGCAATGGGAGAAGGAGCAGATAGAGGAATCTCTCCTCTCCCCACCTGGACGGCTCTGGAGCCAGCTGAGCGCTGATTGCTGAGCAGGAATTAAATTAGGGCAGTTAAACCCCAAACCCACCCCAGCCATGCACACTCAGAGGAAACAGGCTGCTGCCGTTTGTGGTAATCAGCGTGGAGTGGCTGATTAAAGGCCATTAAAATTCACCAGGAACGATTCTAATCCTCTCTCCACTTCCAGCCCGGCTCTTTTCCGGGTGTTGGATAATCAGTGCTGACTTTAGCTATCAGCCCTGACACAGTGCCCCTGGCAGAGCACGGAGCTGCTGCCCCTGTCCCACAGCAGACGGGAAAACAAGGCAAGAGTAATTGGATTTATGGCAGACAAGGCCTGGAATCGGCAGGAGGAAACTGGAAGTGTTCTGTCAGACTCCTGCACCCAGGGACACAGGAGAAATATGGATGATATTAAAAATTTAATTGCCACAAGAGTTGACAACTTCTGTGGTGGGGAGTTCGTTGCATCTCAGACATTTGTGGGGAATGTGGTAACTTTATTATCTTTATTATGATAACTTTATAATATTACTTCTTGTTTTCTGAATGTGAAACTGCAAAAGCTCCAAACTTTCCTTCCCTGAGAGTGTTTTTTCCACAACATCAGAAACACCCCAGTCCTTACTCACCAAGGTCATCACAGACCTTGTTAAGAGACCTTAAACCTGCCCAGGATAATTGACATTATCCCCGCCTGCCTCTGGCTGCTTTCAGAGCCTCCTGGCCTGTGCCATTTGATAGACATGGAAATTACTCCTGCAATTACAGCTGCAGTCAGCTCATTTAGCACCTGCACAATGAAACCTTTCCTGGCCCCGGGTCACACCTGGTGGGGCAGAACTGGGCCCTGGTCCCTCCAGGCAGGAGCCTCCCTTTGTGGGCAGCACTGTCCCCCCAGCAATGCCCCCCCGGTTCTCAGCTGCTCCCAAAGCCCCCCGGGGGTTGGGAGGAGGCTGGCCGGGTGATGAAGTCCCAATTAAACCTCTAAGTGGCCTTTTGTCACTCCCAGTCATTGTTTGGGGGGGGGCTGCAGTGTCCCCTCACCCTCTGTGTCCCCTCCTCACCCTCTGTCTCCTTCCTGCCACGGCCAGAGCTCCTCTGGCCACACGGGGGTGGGGACACTCCTGCTCTGGCTGTCACCTGTCCCCACCATGGCTCTTCACCCCAGGAGCCCCTCGTGGCTGTCACTCCTGGTGACATTGGTGCTGATGGTAGCTCTGGACCAGACAGTGGAGCAGCTCCATCAGGTCAGGTCTTGGAGGCTTCCTTACCTTAATTCCTTCACTGAAAAGGAATCCCAGGAGTCATGGAATGGTTTGGGGTGGAAGGGACCTTCAAGCCCACCTTGTTCCAGCCTCTTCCTCTATCCCAGGGTCCTGCCAGCCCTGTCCAGCACGGCCTTGGACACTTCCAGGGATCATGGGGCAGCCTTCATTGAGATACACAAATTCCATGGTTCTGTGATTCTGTTATTCCATGATTCCCTGACTTTGAGAAGCAGGACACAGCTCTGGAGAATCAGCAGCTCGTGCTGTGGCCACACTGGATGTGCAGAGAACTCATTTCAAACAACCTGCCCCTCTCTTTAAACACAAACTCCAAGCAGGTGCAGCCACCACATCCCAAATAATGAATTACACAGAAAATGAGATCTGGGATTCCATTGAGAAGGCTTTTCTGGGGCTGGGAATAAATAAAATCCCTGATTATGGGGACTTTGCTCACTGGTGTTGCATCCAAAAAGCTGCAGAGGTCAAAGTCTCATCTCACTGCAGGGATGGAAACATTTCTTGTTCTTAATTAGAGAATCTTTAGGTTGGAAAAGACCTTTGAGACCATCACGTCCAACCTAGAGCCAAAGCAGAGGGCAGGAAGGAGATGCTGGAAATAGGGGAGAACATCAAACACAAATAGATCCATCCATTTGAACCCATCACTGGAATGGGAGTCTGAAGAGGAGAGCCTGGATATTGGAGATGTGGAATGGGATTTCTGGAGCCCCTGAATTGCTGGATCATAACAATAAATGAAACCTTGATTTAGACATGGATTGAAAACACTCCCCAGTTGCACACTATGAAGGGGGGGGGTAGTGTCAGATGCTTTTAGCCAATTGTTTTTAGCCAGTTCTGCCAAACTGGAGAATCTTTTGGGCACAGTAACAATTGCAGTGACTTTGAGGAGGCAGCAATATTCCCTCTCAGTGTGCAGGTCACCGTGGGTGGGGGATGATGAAGTCCCGTTCCCTTTTAGCATGAACAAGACATGTTCAAACTTTAAATACTTCAAATATCACTGACAATAAGAAGTCACATTCTTTCAACGTGATGAACCCAGTGATTCATAAGTCTCTGTTCTCTTCAGAGCAGGGGAAGGTACCTAAGATGGAAATATTTCCCAGAAAATCAGATTTTCAGTCTGTGGGGATGGGTCCAAGCCCTGCTTGAGGGCAGGCCCCACCTGAAGAGGTGACAGGGCCACAGTTGTGCAGCCAGAGCACCCCAGGGGCACCTGGAAGGTGCCAAAAAAGCTGGATCAGGGAGTGGATCCCTCCAGCAGCATTCCAGGCACCTGGCACGAACAGAATCCCAGGGGCAGCTCTGCCTGAGGAATGAACTCAGCTGTCAGAGGAGAGAGATCTGCTGTCTCCTCCTTCCCTGCTGGAATTGCTGAGCCTCAGCAGCGAGGGAGCAGGAGCCTTGGCTTTGGGAAGTTATTTCCACTCAGCTCAGGGGAGAAGTCAATCAGTTAATGGCTTTAATTAGCAATCTTTTCATGTCTTCCCCTCAGCACAGATTTCCCACGCTGGGGTTTGCAGCCCCCGTGGCACTGGGATTCAAACTCTCCCTTGGATGTGCCACACACTGGACAGAAATCCCGCTTTTTTCCAAGCAAAACAGACTTGGGGCTCCATTTGAAGCAGCCTCTCCTCCCCTGTACCTGGGCACATCCACTGCGACTGCTCTCCTTTCTCCTGTTTCCCTCCTTCCCTTTCTCCTCTGGCTCCTTGGGGAACAAATCCAAGTGCTGCATGTTCCATTTCTATGCAGGAAGCAGGAATTTCACATCCCCTCAGTCGCAGTGTGTGATGAGCTGTCAGGGGAGCAGGACTCCTGAAATCCCAGGAACTGATCTGATCACACAGGCAGAGCTTGTGGTTGCTGTTAGGATATGATCGGATCAACAAGATAAAATTTTAATTAAATTATAAGGATTCCCAGGTTTAATGGCTGCTCCAGTTTTCAGTGTTCCTTGGAAACAAACCCCACAAGAGCTGAGCTTTGTGATGCTGAGGGATGTGGGCTTATTGCTGCCTGGGGCAGGAGGGATGGCATGCCAGGAATGGGAGGGATGGCCTTGGGATGGAGGTGGCTCAGGAGTGAGGTCACCTGCTCTGGGATGGCTCAGAACCTCCTGTCACAGCCTCCCTGAAGTGCCACCTGCCAGTGCCTCAAAAGGCCTCTGTTTGTCACCCTCAGGAGCACCTGACCAGCTGAGCACGTTGGATGTGCCAGAGGGAAGGTTGCCTTATTTACACCAGTTCCTCACCCCCCAGCATGGAAAGGTCAGGCAGGTTTAATCCCAGAGATCCCAGCAATGGAGCTGGAATTCCCTGGCACATAACCCACGTTGTCCCCACTGTGGCAGCATCACGAGCAAACTCCTTCCTGCAGAGAGAAGTTCCCAAAGTTCTGGACCTCTGGGTTTACTCAATCCCAGGAAAACCTGGAGTTTTCTCCCAGCTCCTCAGCCTTGCCTCATTTGCCAGCCTGCTGCTTTCCTTCCTTTGAGCTGTTGCTGCCCCAAAATGTCCCTGTGCTTATCACTTTTCCTTGCACCAAGAGCTTTTAGCACAGACAGGGTGGATTTAATGCTGCCCGTGTGCAGCTTCCTTCCCCATCTGTTGCTTCTGAAACATTCCAGAGTAAAATCTCCTCCTCATAAAATCAGTCCTGGTAGGAACAGAGAGCAACAGGGGACCTGCTCCACGTGCATTGTTCCAAGCTGCCTGTGGAGTGTGTAATGGAGAATTATTGCAAATATTGTGTGTGTTTACATTTCTTTTATTAATAACTTCATCCAGCAGAGCTTCAGAGGTTCCTTACACTGGGAACAGAGGTTGGATCTTGTTGAAAAGTGAGTTTGTCTCTGTCTAAAACCCTTCTGGCTGTGCATTCCAGCAGGGCTGGGAGCAGCAGGGGATGCTGACAGCCATGGTTTGGAAGGCACCAGGAGTGATAATGTGCAAAGGAGCAGCTGCTGGGTGCTGCTGACTGCACACACCCATCCCAGGAGCTTCTGCTGCTTCCCTGCAGCTCCTGGGCCAAAGCTCTGCCTGACCACAGGCACAAAGCCAGCACTGTCCATCTCCCAGGGGAGCCATGGAATACCCTGAGCTGGAAGGGAGCACAGGGATCATCCAGCTCCTGGCCCTGCACAGACACCCCAACAGTTCCTCCCTGTCCAAAGGCTCCTGGAGCTGTGGCAGCCTCAGGCTGTGCCCATTCCCTGGGGAGCCTGGGCAGTGCCAGCACCTCTGGGGAAGAACTTTTCCCTGAGATCTATCCTAAGAAGCCCGAGCACGGATTTCCCACCTTGCCTTGTTCCCAATGGAGCACCCAGGGAGCATTTATTCTTTTTTTCAGTCTGTCATTTTACCAGGAAATGTTGGCTGCTGGGGGAAAAGAAATGTTCTGTGTTTTCAGATTTGATTTGTGCCCCTCTCCTTTTGCCCTTGGGGGTGGCCATTGTGCCTTGGATTCTGCCTAAAGCCAGGCTTTGGAGTCCAATGCATTGCTGGGATGTGTGTTCAACAATTCCAGATAACCCAGACAATGCAGACACCTGGATTTGTGTTTAATTCCTACCTGAGCCTTGGCTGTGGCCTCCCACATGGGAAGACCTGCTCCATCCTCTCTGGAAAAGCACACAGCTGCTTTGTTTTGCTATTTGGGTGTTTTTTTCCTACTGCTTGGCTGACATTTCCTCCATCTTTCCTTTGCTTTCGTGTGCCTGTGGAGCTGGGGATGAAGTCAGGAGTTCTCAGAAGGATTGCCAGGCAGGGAAGCAGCCTCAGTAATAAAAGGCATAAAAACAACCCACCTCCTAAACCCAATCCATTATTTCCTTGCTCACACACTGAAAATGCAAACGCAACTTATTAACTCAGCATTCACTCCTGATTCCATGATTTTATGTTTGCCTTTTATACCCATAATATCCATTTTCCACTTTCATAACACCCAACAACAACAAAAAAATTCCCTTCCCAATCCCGCCCTCTTTGTTCTCCTCTGTTTGCAGCCAGTCTGACTCAGCAGGAGCACATCTGGAGCTCAGCTGCAGCTGTGCTCCCAGCCTGCTGTGGGACTTTTGGGGAGTCTCAGCCCTCCCACGCTGAATTTGAGGCAGTAACTGGAGCTCGTGCCAGAATGGAACTTTGATAAACAAGTTGGTTTTCCTTCTTTATTTCCAGTGGGAAATCGGACGCGCAGCCCAAAGTATTAAAGTGCACATTGGGAAAGTGGGATTGTCCTGGAATCCAGTGAACCTTGAGGCTTTGGGACCAAAGGGGTGGTTCAGGGGGTTGTATAAAAGAACACAGTGTGACAAGGGGATGAGTTCACATCAGTGGGCTGTGTTATCCATTGGAATGAGCCAAATTTCCATGGATAAGGAGACAAAAACCTCAGGTGGAGACAAAAACCTCAGGTGGTGTCAGGTTTTCCTGGTGGTTGCCAGTTTAATTCCCACCAGCCCTTAAAATGCAGGAAAATGGCACAATTCCCCAAAATGTAAAAATCCACTTGGCCCAACAGTTCCTGGATTCAAGAGAAATGTAAAATGTAGCTCATTAAATCACGGAAACACAAATTCATGGAATCATGAAATCACAGAGTTATAAAAGCATGGAATCGTAGAATTATGGAATTATAGAATCATAGAACATTGGAGTCACAGCCTCATGGAATCATGAAATCATAGAATCACGGAACCATGGAATCAGAAAATCATGGAATAATGGAGTCATAGAATTATGGAATAATGAAATCGTAGAATCATGGAATCATAGAATCAGGGAATAATTACATCATAGAATCAGGGAATTGTGGAATCACAGTATTATGAAGTCATAGAATCATGGAATCCCAGAATCATGGAATCCCAGAATCATGGAATCGTGGAATCCTTGAATGGTTTGGGTTGGAAGGCACCTTAAAACTCCCCTTATTTCCACCTGTGCCCCACAGTGTGAAACAGCTACAAACTGAGAAGGGCTCCTTGAGGAGCAGCCTTTCCTTCTCCAGGGCCAGCATGGAGTTTCTGGAGCTTCTCCTTGATATCCCAGCAGGCAGGTTGAGATCCAAAAGAAGATTTGGCACCCCAGGAGCAGCAGGTATCAGCCAAGGCAGGCTGAGGGATCAGTGAGTCTGGTAAGGAACCGAGGCTGGAGCCATCCCAGCTCCTCCCAAAGCCAGCAGCAATCTGGAGCAGAGCTTTCTCTTCACAATGGGATTTTATGGACACACATCCCTAGGCACTGGTGCACGGAGAAGGTGGGAATCCTGACTCCTGGATCACAGTTAGAATTGCTTCCCTGTGCTGTAGCTGTTCCCACCTGGCTGCTGGACAGATTCCTTGGATACACTGATACAGCAGCTTTTCCTGAAGAGGTGAATCCTTCTTGAGGTCAGAGGTGTTGAGTATTATTAACACCTGCCTGGGTCAGACAGGAGAGGATGGAGGACACTGATGCTCTTCCAGCTTAAAAACCCTGGAGAATTAAAATTCCAGCTGTAGGAGCCGGCACTGAGGAAAGGGAACCACTGCACTGAGGAAGGGAGCAGGACACCAGCGGGGCCATCTCCAGTGGGGTTCCCCAGCTGCACCAGAATGGGGATTGTGCTCCTTTTCCTGCCATCCCAGGGGCTTTTCTGCAGATTTGCTCTCCAGTGGGAGCTGTGAGCCAGTGGACAGCCTTCTCTAGGGTGAAGGTGACTGATTTCTCCATCTGGACGGTGGCCAGGCTGGTTCCAGGCTCTGTGTCCCCCTCACTTTTGGGAGACAGGTACAGGCAGAAGGATGTGGAAAACATCTGGGATGCTCCAGGGGCTGTAGAAGAAAGATGCTGTTCTGGATGCTCATCCCTGGTGCCCTCCTTCCATGGCAAAATAAACAAGGAGTGACACCAAACCTGTTCCACCTGAGCTCTCCCTGGAGCTCAGAAAGGGCTGGCACCACTCGGGAATGAGATCCTGAAGTTATTTTCAGCAGATCTACAGGAATGTCGGCTCGGCCCTCAGCAGTCAAACAGCAAGTGGAAAACTGGGGAAGATTGAGAAAGGAATTGGGAAAAACCCAGCTCGTGGTGTGTGTTCTCTTCTTGGATGTCACTGGGATCTGCTGCACCCTGTTGTGGAAGGGAGATGGTGGGATGGGAGAAATTAATGAGGAGGAAACCTTCATGAATTCCAGGTGGTGCTTCCTCAAGAGGAAACTTTTGGTGGCTAAAAAGAAGAAACTTTTGGTGGCTAAAAAGAAGAAACTTAGGTGGAGAAAAAGATAACTGGGTTATCTTCTCTGTGTCAGGATTTGGGAAGGTGATGACTGGAGCTGGGGAGGGTACCAGTGAAACAGGAGACACTTTCAGAGCAAGCCCAAGGAGAGGATTTCTCCTGCAAGGTGTGAAATTTCCTGACAGCACAAGTTGGATGTGCTGGAACTTCATGGAACTTCCCAAAATAACTTGGCAAATTATTCCCTCGAGGTCTCTCTTCTTCTCCTCTGCAGTGAAGGTGGGATTCTTCTACTGACAACTGCTCTGAACCTGCCCATGCACGTGTCCATCCATGGGTTATTACATCCACCAGGAGGAAAACTTCTTCCCAAAGAAACAGATGGAATTTAGGGAATACTAAAAGAGAACATTGTGTTCTTTTTCCTTTCCATGAGATAAGCGAAGAGCAGCTATGTTAGGCCCTTACCTTGAACTTCAGCAGTCCAGACCCCACAGTTCCACCACCACCAGTGAAGAAGAGGATGCTCAGACATTCTCTGAAAACCAACATTATCTCTTTCCTCTTCCAGCATTCAATATTTCCTCTTCCAACATTCAATATTTCCTCTTCCAGCATTCAATACTTCATCAGGAATTTGCTTCTCATCGACCTCCAAAGCCCACCATTGCCCCAGAATGGCCCTGGGGTGATGGATTGCACCATTAGCATGTAAATGTGGGATAAAAACTCCAATTGATCCTCCCAGAGGCAACAGAAAATTCCAATTTAGGCCATCACTTTTTATTTTTATTGCATAAATTACAGTCAGGACTAATGATGTCTTGGGATTCCTTCTGCCTTTTCATTTGTTCTGCAGTTAGCAAAGTCTGCATCTTTTGCAGAATTTATCCCATTCCACTGAAGCCTCTGCCAAGGCTGAAGGTAGAAGCAGAAATGCAATCTAAGGGTGGGAAGGACTTCCTGCCCTTTGGGATTGCTGGCACTGCTGTTGTGTCTCCTAAGGAAGCTCAGCACCGGCCCTGGCACTGCTGCACGTGGACCACACAGAATCCCAGGATCACTGGGACTGGAAAAGCCTCCAAGGTCACTGAATCCACCCTGTGTCCCATCCCCAGCCAGCCCAGAGCTCTGAGTGCCACAGCCAGCCCTTCCTTGGACACCTCCAGGGATGGGCACTCCAAACCTCCATGGGCAGCCTCTTCCAGTGCCTGACCACCCTTTCCATGGGGAAATTCCTGCTGATGTCCACCCTGAGCCTCCCCTGGCCCAGCCTGAGGCCGTTCCCTCTCCTCCTGTCCCTGTTCCCTGGGAGCAGAGCCCGACCCCCCCGGCTGTCCCCTCCTGTCAGGGAGTTGTGCAGAGCCACAAGGTCCCCCCTGAGCCTCCTTTTCTCCAGGCTCAGCCCCTTCCCCAGCTCCCTCAGCCTCTCCGGGGGCTTCAGCCCCTTCCCAGCTCTGTTCCCTTCCCTGGACATGCTCCAGCCCCTCCAGGGTCTGCATTGTCTTGGGGGGGCAGGGGTGACCCCGGGGTTTGAGGGGTCTCAGCCGTCCCCACATCCCTGGGTCACCCTCCCAGTCCCATTTTGCAGCTCCTCTTGTTCCCCATCTCTGTGGGAATGCTTCAGTCTGGGACCACAACCTCTGTCCTGTGCTGGGCCCCAATGGCAGAGTCTGAGGGAAAGCTGCAAGAATTAAGAAACAAACAACAGCATAAAGAGTTGGGCTGTTTTCAATTTAAAATGCAGCACCCAGAGAAAGGCCAGAGCTACCTGGATCGCTTCACCTGATGAATTATTTATGTCTAATGACAACAACGCTCTGACTCAGTGCTGGTATTTGAAGCAGGACTTCAGATCACCCAAAGCTCACAAACCACACTCTGTCAAAAATTCCTTTCTTCCCCAAACCCATTTCTCACCTGTAGGAATATTTCAGATATGTTTTCACAAAGCTGCCTGACTTGTAATTAGCGAGTGCTCACACAACAAACTATTAAAGAGCAATTAGCTCAGGGAAATTTACCGGAGCTGTTTGCAGGGCTGAGGCAAGGAGTGCTAACATTTCCTTGATGGAGGCATGTCAAATTTACACAGCCAAATCCCGGAAATTTATCAGCTCCTCAGGATTCCCTGTGATCCCGTTCATTTTAGGGAGTTTTCATTATCACCTCACAGTAGCACCTATTCCCAGGATGTCTTTACCCATCTTCTCCAGCATGTGTTGCTTTGGCTCTTTAAGCTCTGAAAGAAGCAGATTCCCCTTTGTTCTCCCAGATCCTGTGCACCTCATTTATATCCATTCCTTTATTAATTGACAGAATATATAAATTGAGGACTAAGTTTTATTCTTTCTCACTCCATATAATATTGCCTTGTCAACTCTGATAACTTCTCTTTTCCCAACTAATTTGAAAATCATGCATGAATGCTGCAAACTGCTTCAAATTATATTCTGCAATGCCTCCCTTTTAATTACATCAGTTCTGCTGGGTATGGATGTGCACATACACACCCAGAGCAGTTCTGGGGGCTCAGGGACTCCCTTCCTTGCAGCTCTTTCCAGCTTTTCCCTTGGAGAATCAACAACAGCATCAAAATTCTCCAACCAGAGCATGCAGAGGGAAAGAAAGGCTTTAATACAGAAGGTGGCAAAGTCTGTTGTGAACTTTTGTAAATTTGATTCAATTGATCACGATGGCAAAAAAGAAAAAAACACAAATGGAATTTAAAAAACCTCCACCAAAACCAAAACAAAATCCTGAAGAATCCACATTTCCCTTTATTGGGAAAAAATATCAGTGAGAAATGGACCTGTTTTGATGCCTAAGCTCCAAGCAGATATGACAGAGTCTGCTCACCTTATCTCTCTGATAAAATCCAGGTGCACTTGACACACTCAGGTAGAGAGCAGATATTTCAGCCTGGCTCCAGCACTGACAGCAAAATTAATCCACAGTAAATGGGCAGGTTACAGAGGGACCACAGAGATGATGAAACACCAGGCTTGGAGCAAGCTGGTCTAGTGAAGGTGTCCCTGCCCAGGGCAGGAGATGATTTTAAGGTCCCTTCCAACCCAAACCATTCTGGGATTCAGCAATTCTGAGTTACCAAA
The DNA here is from genome assembly GCA_013397395.1 of Sinosuthora webbiana. Taxonomy (NCBI): domain Eukaryota; kingdom Metazoa; phylum Chordata; class Aves; order Passeriformes; family Sylviidae; genus Sinosuthora; species Sinosuthora webbiana. The sequence continues at coordinate 103,843 of VXBN01001591.1, read as the reverse complement.
GAGCAGCAGCTCTCGGTGCATTTTAGATTGTTCCTTTCTTTTTCCTTTCCCCTACCCACTCATGGTGAAATCAGCTGTTGTGAAATGATTCTTAGGGCAGCAAAGCACTAAATTTTGTCAGAAAATGACAAAGCAGGTGGTGGGGGACACTCCGAGGGCAGCAAAGCACAACCTCCCCTCGGTGTGGCTGTGCCAAACAGGACAGAAAAGGGGCACAAAAGGAGCCACTCAAAGGCCTCAGCAGATGTGGATTTCTCTCTCCTGAGAGATTTCAAAGCGGGATGAGGCGCTCCAGGAAAAGTGTCAGAGATGACAGGAGCTGATGAGCTGGAACAGCTGGCCAGGGAGCACAGATATCCTGCAGGGAAAGCCAGCTTGTTGTGAGCAGGGAAAACAGAAAACTTGACGTGTGTCACCAAGAAAGAGAGAAAAGGACTTCATGGAGCTGGTGGTGGAGCCTGACCTCAGACAAGGAAAGGAGCAGGACCTTTCCAAAGGGCTCTCCTGCAGCCAAGCACTGGGGGTGTCACCCCTGAGAGCTGGGGGATCCATCAGGCCTGACCCCAAACCCACAGGGTCACTGTGGAGGGCAGGAATGCAGCAGGATTTGCATTTGTTCAGACAAATGAGCAAAGTTCAGGATAAATCCTTGGCAAGCTCAACCCCTCCCCTCACACAGCACGATGGATGTGATCCCAAATATCCAGGGATCACAATCCTGTTTGGGCTTGAGCAGAGATTTTGTCCCCTGTAAATGGAGCTCTGAAGATGTTCCCAGGCCAGGGCTGAAGGGAAGGCAAAGGACAGCCTGGCTTTGGCTTTGCAGCCTGGTCCTTCTTCCACTGAGTGTCACAGGATTGATTTCAGCCTCTGTCCTCAGCTATTTCTTCTGCAAAATCTGTGAATTTTTATTTTGCAAAAGAAGGAATCTCTCCAGCAAATGGGATGGGATGAAAATGCTGTTGTTGAGCCAAGGCTCTTAGGCAAATAACAAACTTTAAGTAACATTTGCAAAGGAACTGCACCCAGGGACTGCTGAAACCAATACTGGACTCAAGGACTGATGAAATTAAGATTCCTTTCAGGCAAAAGGCCACCCCAAAGCTGATGCTGGTGCCGGTGTCCCTCCCAACAGGTTCTTCTTCCAGGGATGGAATTGATCACACCAATAAATGCCATTTCTCCTGGTCCCTGCCGGGGTGAGTGTCTGCAGTCAGCTCGAGTCCAGCTGCAAGGTCCTTCCCTCTCACCATTAGGCCTCTAATTAGTCAAGTTTTAATGAACTCCGGGCTCAGACTTTTCATGAATCAGTGACATTTCCCATTAGAAAAATATCCCTGCTCAAGCTGTGGCAGGTTCATTCCTTCTCCAGAGCTGGGGCAGAAGCTGAGGACTCCAGGGTTGTAATGAGCAGGATTTTATTGACACATTTAATAATTCGGTGAGAAAATTGGATTGGTACCTGCAGAGCAGAGGAGGCTTCAGCAAGGCTCCAGATGAGGTCCTTGGCCCAGTGGGATGATGGGAAATAGGGAATTATTGGAGGGGAATGGTCTGGTGTCAGGAAAAATCTGTGAGGGAGGAAGATTTCAGTGTGGCATAAAGCTCATTTTCCATATCCAGCATCACAGAGTGACAGGATGGGTTGGGTTGGAAGGGACCTTAAAGCCCATCCAGTACCACCCCTGCCATGGGCAGGGACACCTCCCACTGTCCCAGGCTGCTCCAAGCCCCAATGTCCAGCCTGGCCTTGGGCACTGCCAGGGATCCAGGGGCAGCCACAGCTGCTCTGGGCACCCTGTGCCAGGGCCTGCCCACCCTCCCAGGGAACAATTCCTTCCCAATATCCCATCCATCCCTGCCCTCTGGTAGTGGAAGCCATTCCCTGTGTCCTGTCCCTCCAACCCTTGTCCCCAGTCCCTCTCTAGCTCTCCCTCAGCACTGCCAAGGCCACCACTGCCTTGTCCCCAAGTACCACACCCATTGTTTTTAACCCTTCCAGGGATGGTGACTCCCTGGGCAGTCTGTGCCAGACTGACCACCCTTTCCATGAAGAAATATTCCTCAATATCCAGTCTAAACCTCCCCTGGTACAACTTGAGGCCATTTCCTCTTTTCCTGTCCCTTTGTCACTCATGAGGAAACACTGTCCCACCTGGCTCCAGTCTTTTTTTCAGGGACTTGCAGGAATTCTCCTGTGGTTTGTTCACAGGCAGAGTGATTTTCACAAGGAGAAAGTGTCTTGCAGTGTGAGGCTGGTCAGTCCAGGGGTGAGAAATGTCCTTACAAACAGTGTCCTGGGCAGGACATCCCTTTACTGTGCAGCACAGAGTTGCTGCTGCTTTTCCAGCTGGTTTTTTCCCCTGTTTTTATGGACTGCTACATTTTAGGTTGTTTATGGCATTGCAGATAAAAGGAGATGTCACCTTTGCCAGGTAGGAAACATTCCATTTTAGTGCATCCCCTCATCCTGTCAGAGGTGGCTTTGAACCCAAACAAACGATCCCAATATTTCTGTGGAGCTGTCAGCAGGGTGGGACAGGACTGTGTTTCCTTGGGCTGTATCACTGGAATCATCAGGATTAGCTGCTCCTTCTGATTGCTGAGCCTTTCCCTGCACCAATAAATTCAGCTCTGTGTTGTGGCTCCAGCGGGGAGAGGGAGCACTGAGGGGAGCAGCCTTGGATCAGGGCAGGGAGGACAAGGAAGTTTAGAGCCAGAGCTGTGTCACCAGTCAGGGACCTGCTTTGTCCCCACACATGTGGCAGGGCTGCATCCACTCCATTCCTGGCACAGCTGTGCAGATGGATTAAAGCTTGGCTGTGGGGCTGGAGAGCCTGGTCCTCTGTGCTGGAGGTGTGGGGAGAGCAGCCCCTCAGGGCCAGCTGCCAGAATTTGGGGTGTAAGGCTTGCTCTGGTGACTGCTGAATTCATGGGATCATCAATGGTTTGGGTTGAAAGGACCTCAAAGCCCATCCAGTGCCACCCCTGCCATGGCAGGGACACCTCCCACTGTCCCAGGCTGCTCCAAGCCCCAGTGTCCAGCCTGGCCTTGGGCACTGCCAGGGATCCAGGGGCAGCCACAGCTGCTCTGGGCACCCTGTGCCAGGGCCTGCCCACCCTCCCAGTGAGGAATTCCTGCCCAATATCCCCTCTCATCCTGCCCTCTGGCAGTGGGAAGCCATTCCTTTGTCCTGTAGCTCCAGGCCCTTGTCCAAAGTCTCTCTCCATCTTTTCTGTCAGATCCTTCAGGCACTGCAAGGCCACAGTCAGGTCACCCTGGAGCTTCTCCAGGTGAACAATCCCAGCTGTCCCAGCCTCTCCTCCCAGCAGAGCTGCTCCATCCCCAGTGTGCTGGGCTCTGTTTGGAAGCCCAGCTTTGATTTGTCCCCCAGGTGCTGTCCCTGGGCTCTCCAAGCCCCCCTTCAGCAAGGCACAGGGTGGGGGGGCTGAGCTGCCATGTGACAATTTATTCAGTTTATTTTAGTGGGACAAGAGCCCTTAAGTGTCACTGAGCTAAATATTTCTCTAATTCATGCAGAACTGAAGTGCAGTTAGCAGCCTGATGTCACAGGCCTGGGTCAGAGCTGTCTCCTGTGATGTGGCTGTTCCAAGGTGGGAGCTTAGGATGGGCTGGGGCTGAACTCTCCTGCCTTGGTGGAAGTCCCCAGCTGGCAGGGCAGGCTCAGGCTGGAGATCAGGGAAAGGTTCTTCCCCCAGAGGTGCTGGCACTGCCCAGGCTCCCCAGGGAATGGGCACAGCCTGAGGCTGCCACAGCTCCAGGAGCTCCCAGGGATGCCCAGGGTGGGATTGTTGGGGTGTCTGTGCAGGGCCAGGGGCTGCACTGGACGATCCCTGTGGTCCCTCCCAGTCAGGATATTCTGTGATTCTGCATTCAGCCTCCCAGAGGCTCATGGTCAGATCTGCCATAAAGGACACCCCAAGATAAAAGAGAATCCAAACCCTCTAATAAAAGATAAAAGATGATCCAAAAGCATTTATTTATTGTGATACAGCACAGCAAAATCTGATGATTGGGCAGCTCAGACAAGGCAGGGAAGGAAAATTCACTGGACCTGCTCCATCTGCTGTGTCCTCTATTCTGAGGAACCTGTTGAGTTCATCTGCCCCATGTTCCTGGTGTAGATGATGGGATGCAGAGGCTGGTGCTGGGAGGGCCCCACTGCGTTCCCAGTGGGCTCCAAACAAGCATGTGGAGCTCCTAAATGTGTTCTCAATCTGCACCATCCCTGCCTGTCCCCAGGAGTTTCCTAGGTGAGCTCTTCCCACATTTCACCTGCACTGTGCTGTGCTGTGCTGTGCTGGGGGCCCAGCTCTGCTCCTGCTTTCCCTGTGCTCATTTATCCCAGTGTGGAGGGGCCAGCGCTCCCTCCTTGGTGCACACTGAGTCAGGCATTAAAATCACTTGGCTGAAGTTTATTTTTCAGCAGTGACAGCTGATCTGTATTTTCCACTCTCTCTCTCTTATTGGTAGCTGCCAGGAGCTCACAAATGCCAAGTGAATTGCTGGAGGCGACTTCAGAAGTGATCACCTTGTTTGTAGCATGGCAAGGAAAAATAAAATCATGGACTCCCAGCACTGGAGTAACTGAGCAGACACTCCAGGCTTTAGTTTTGATGTTGTGGTTTTCAGGCAAATTAATCTTACTTTCAAACAGTGGTTGCTATGTGGAGAGCAAAAGGTGACATAAAAATAATTACAACATGCAAATATAAGGAAAGACAAATCCACATCCCAGCATAAGGTGACAGAGAGAATCAAATTCAAAATATTCCAATCATTTCTGTCCTTCCTTCCTTCCCGTCCTCTGAGCCTCGGTGCACCAGCACCAATTTCTCACATCCTCTGCTCTGGAATTGCTGAGCTGAGCTGCAGCAGGGGAGGGGTTTTGCACCGTGTTTCTGTCTCCAGCTACATTTGAGATTCACTGACTGCCCTCAGGGCTCTTGACTTGTCAGGAGAGATCCACGACAGGCACCAGGGGAGCTCCACTGTCACCTCTCAGCAAATGTGTGATGGTGGGAGCCAGGGGCTTTGTGGGGCTCATGGGATGGGCTTTAGCTGGTCTCCACAGCTTGAGGGGAGTTGGAAAAACAGCCCCAAATGTGGTGTTTGTGTGCTGGGGCACTGGGCAGGCCCCACTGGGACACACTGGTGGTGGCACTTCCATCTCCTCTCTCTCAGCTCCTGGGCCCCATTAGCAACATCAAGAATGTCTGGCATTTCAAATTTGTTATTTCTTCCTTCCCTTTAGAAAGTGCCAGTTTGACAAATCATGACTTTCCCCTGCACAGATGAATTTCTCCTGCTTTAGGTGAATTTCTCACAGTGAAAAAAAAAAATAGTCTTTTCAATATTTCATGTCTTGCAAATGAGAAGGTGCCAGTCCTGAGGTCCTGAGATATTCCAGACCATGTGATGCCACCTCAGATATAAAAGCTAAGAAAAAAGGGAGGAAGGGGGAATTTGTTATTTACAATGTTGGCCTTTGGGGAAACCACTCCAGGGGCTGAAGCCCTTCCTGGGAAGTGGCTGAACATCACTTGCTGATGGAAGTAGAAAATGAAAAAATTTGCAGATTTTTCTCTTTTCCCTTTTGCTTTAGAGGGTGGGCAGGCCCTGGCACAGGGTGCCCAGAGCAGCTGTGGCTGCCCCTGGATCCCAGGAATTGCCCAAGGCCAGGCTGGACATGGGGGCTTGGAGCAGCCTGGGACAGTGGGAGGTGTCCCTGCCCATGGCAGGGATGAACTTTGAGGTCCCTCCAACCCAACCCGTTCTGGGTTCTATCTTGGCTCTGGCTGGTGCTGCACAGCAGCATTAGAAGCTCTCTTTGCTGCCTCATTGTTATTATTTTTTGTTAACCACTGTCAGCAGTGCCAAGGATGCCCCAAGCCCCCCGCAGCAGCTCTGTGTCTGCCTTGTAAAGCTTTTATTAATTATTGTGTCCTCTGTGCAGTTCAGGAGCAGGTCTCACCTTCTAATCCACTTCTCCCAGCATTCTCAAAACATTTGTAGCTGTTAAGTAAAAAATTGTTTTCCTTTGGCTGAGGCCTTTCAGGAGACAGCAGCAGCAGGGCCCATTCATTCACCTCACTCGGGTTTCTGCTGCCTCACCCCATTCAGGAGCAGATTAAAGATAGTTTCTCCAGGCAGGGATCCACAGCAGCCTACAAACAATGGGGAAAAGGCCCGAGGGTTGGGCTCAGTCTGCTTGGTGAGACAGACAGGGGAGGTTATTTCTGCAGGGCCGTGGCCTCCCCTCAGTGCACAGTCCCCCTGTGCTGTCACAGGGGCTGTCTGTGCAGCTGTGCCCGGGCACCTGGCACACAGCAGAGGTGCCCTCACACCTTGCTGCTGCCTGGAGCAGGAATTCCAGCATTCCCAGACACAGCAGGTCCCCCTGCTCTCCCCTGAGGGAGGAGCGTTCCATGGGGCAAAGATGGAAGGATTTTTTTTCCCCTTGGAATACTTGGAGTTTTGGCAGAGCCCTCCCAGGGACCTGCCCCAAAACCCCCTTGGTGTGCTCTCCCTGGCTGAGCCAAGGGGGAAGAGCTCAGGGTGGGATCAGAGCAGTTTTAGCTCAGCCCACTGCTGGACCTGCCCCAGGACAGGAATCCATGAGGACTCAGGGTCTGTGGGAGGCAGAAGATGGTCGGTGCCAAACGGGAATTCCCAGCTGCAGCCCTGGTTAGATGTGAGGAATTTGCTTCCCCAGAGACTCCCCCAGGCCTGGCATGGAAGGGCAGGAAGGTGCAGCCCTCGTTAGGGATTCCCTTTGATTAGGATCAGCCTGGGGGAGGCCTGGCAGCCCTAAACCCACCCACAGAAATTTCTGGGGCCTGTTAATTGGTGCTGCAGGCTCAGAACATTCTCTAATTAAAAAAACCCCACCAAACCACCACTTCTCCGTGGTTTACTAAACTATTTCAAGTTAATTGAATGGGGCCAGGATTAATATTCCTGCTGTGTTTGCTGTGGAGGTGGTGCTTGTCAGGGGGCCTATTCCTCTTAGCCCACTTTAAGAACCATTAGAGCCCAGCTGGGAAATGGAGAGGCACAGCCAAAGACCCAATCTCCTCCTTAAATCATTGCCCCAAAACTAGTCTGGCTCTAGTAAAGGCTGGGAGCAGCCTCACCAGGGAGTGAGAGCAGCAGAGGGAATTACATCTCCAGGAGGGAATTACAACTCCAGGTTTGTTCCTGGCTGGAACACAGTTTCTTTGCAGCCCAGCTCCAGCAGCATTTCCCATCCCCTGAGCCAAATGTGTCCCCGTGGGTTCCTGGCAGACAGAGGCCACACCAGCCCTGTCCCAGGAGCCACGGAGCCAGCAGCCTTAAGGGATGCTCCAAATCCATCCTGAGCATTTTGGAATATCCCGAGTGGGAAGGGCCCCCCAAGGACCATGGAGTTCAACCCCTGGCCCTGCACAGGACAGCCCCAAACCCCCCCAGTCCCTGAGAGCAAAGGAGGGTGTTTGGAGCCCGGAGCAGTTTGTAACTCAGGACACCAGTGCCTCTGGCGGAGCTGGGGAACCCCAGCGCTGTTCCGTGGTGATCCCACGGGATCTGGGGTGTGTGAAGGGACACGCAGGAGGTGCCCAGGGCCAGGTGAGGCTGGAATTCCTCGTCATCTCACAGTGCAGACTCAGGCTGGCTATTTGGGGTTAGGGCTCTGGGAATGTGCACTTAATCCCGCCTGGAATTTGTGTGTGTGTGCTGTGAGCACGCCCTGAGACCCGCTGGTCAATTGTCACCGTGTCCCGGTCCTGCTGCCAGAGCTGCCGCGAGGGGCGGAGCCTGTCGCGATAGCCAGCCCGGGGATGAGGGAATTTGGCCATGGAAATGTCCCGGTGCCCTCCGCGCTCCCTGCAGCATCGGGAATGTGGGATCCTCCTGCCGGGGGAAGCAGTGGGACCGGGATGGCAGCTCCTCCAGCCCCGGGAGACGCTGGCACAGCCGCCTGGCACTGCTGGACACGTCCCACCGCTCGCCGTGGTGTCACCAGCCTTGTCCACCGCGGGGTGACCATTCCAGGTCATTTCCAGGGGGAATGGTTCCTGCCGGGCTCCCTGTGCCCCAGGCCGTGAGGGTGAGTGTGTCCCCATGGGACCACCCCATGGGAGCCTCGTGCTCTGTGTGAGGGATGGGGATGGGGATGGGGCAACACCATGCAGGGAGGACAGGACTCTCAGTCCCGGGATGCAGCCCCGGGCAGGATGGGACCGTGTCCAGCCCACATCATCTCTTGGCAAGAGGGGACAATCCACCACTGCTCCCTCTTGCTGGCTGGGAGGGGTTTGGAGAGGGGTGGGCCTGGAAATTTGGAAAATATTTCATATGTTTCCATTTATATATATATATTCGTGTGTGTGTGTATATGTATTTTATACTTTACAATTTATTATTATCATATCCCAGAGTAGTTTGGGTTGGAAGAAACCTTAACACCATAAAGTTTTAAACACCAGCCATGGGCAGGGACACCTCCCACTGTCCCAGGCTGCTCCAAGCCCCCAGTGTCCAGCCTGGCCTTGGGCACTGCCAGGGATCCAGGGGCAGCCACAGCTGCTCTGGGCACCCTGTGCCAGGGCCTGCCCACCCTCCCAGGGAACAATTCCTTCCCAATGTCCCATCCATCCCTGACCTCTGGCAGTGGGAAGCCATTCCCTGTGTCCTGTCCCTCCAGCCCTTGTCCAAAGTCTCTCTCCATTTTCTTTGTTGGCTTCTTCAGGTCCTGGAAGGCCACAGTGAGGTCACCTCAAACCTTCTCTTCTCCAGGCTGAACAATCCCAATTTTCCCAGCCTCTCCTCACAGGAGAGGTGCTTCATCCCTCTAACAATAATAATAATAGTAATAGTAATGTAGTGTAATAACAACAGTAACCATAATAGTAGTAATAATGACAATGACAACAACAATAATATATAATTAGACAATACATTTCTCCACACAAATACATCTATACATGTGCACACAGCCCAGCTGCTCCGCTGACTCCAGGTGTTTTTGGGGTCACATCCCCATTGTGGCAGCATGGGCAGAGCCCCCCTGCATCTGCCCTGGGATTATTCAAGGCATGCAGAAGGTCTGAGGGCAAAACAAAGGCCGTGTTTGTTACTCAGAGATTTTCCAGAGCTGCCCCAAACAAGAGATCAGTGAAACATGGACACGGTGCTTTGGGTCGTGGTTAGGGCTGGAACTGGGGTCACTGCAGATGTGGTGCTTTGGGCCTGGTTTGGTGCTGGAATTGGGATCAGGCCCATGGCTGGACTCAAGGATATTTTCCAGCCTAAATGATTCTCTGATTCTTTGAAGCTTTTGGGGTTGCAGAATTAATTTTCAGAACATGAGGAAAAAATCCTGTTCCACCTGGAGCCCTCAACAGCCCCAGGTGAGGTTTCCAGGTGGTTTATGTGGGAAACCTGGGTCTAAGTGCTCTCCCAGCTAAACCCTCCCTGCCAGAGCAGCCAGTGCCACCTCTTGTTGAGCCAAGTGGCTTTAGAAGACCCTGCAGGTCCCCAGAGAGGCCCTGCTCCCGTCACTGCAGGGTCCCCCTGGTCTCACCCACCTGCAGGGCAGCAAGGCCACCCTGGGATTCCAGAGAGGAGCCTCCCACTCTCTTGTTTTAAAGCTGAGCTGGTATGAAATGATCAGAAGTGCTATTTCAGCACTATTTAACTCCTTCAAGGAACAAGCCCTTCCCACTGGGCCATTCCTGCCCGGAGCAGAGGAGCCCGGGCCAGGTTAGGACACAGAACTACCTGGGAATGGGGCTCTGCAGGCAAGGCAGACACAAATTTGGGGAACTTCAGTCAGGGAGACTCAAGGAACTGAAGCAGGGATTCATTCCCTGCAGGAATTTTAAGTCAAGAAGAAAGCTACAGGCTGGATTGGATCAGGTCCACTTTCCTTTCCAGATATCTCACGGGATGACATCCTCCAGCTTCAGGGGTCCCTCAGAAACTGCACTGCCCTGGTGTTCTCCACAGCTCCCACTCACAGCAGCACCTGGAGTCTGAGCCTCAGCACAGTTTGTGTTTCACTGCTCACAGCGAGTTATTCCAAGGCTCACAAGCAGCTCCATTGATTTCTCCTAATTATAAATCCTATAGAAAGTTTCCAGCTTGCCACAGTCCCCATTTTCCTCCCCGCGGAGTCAATAAAAGTTAAGAGTTGCTCCCTGGTTCCTGTCATTACCACAATAAAACCTGGAGTAATTGAAAAGTGAATCAGGGAAATTGCTGGGTTGGAGAGCAGTGATAATTGGAATTACTTGGGAGCCCAAGCAGAGCTTGTCCCTGCCTGCCCCGAGCTGGAGCCGTCCTGGACACTCTGCCAGGGTGACACAGAGCTCAGGGAGGGTGGGTGTCCTGCATGGAGTAAAGCAGGAGCAAGGACCGTGCTCCTGCCAAGAGACCAAAAATCAGTGCATAAATTCACAGACTGACAGAGTGTTCTGACTCAGAAGGGACCCCCAAAGATCGTTGAGTCCAACTCCTGTGAGCCAACGAGGGTGATTTTGAGTCTCATCTGAGGTTGTTCCACTTCCTAAAAGATACAAATGACAACAAAACAATAAAAAAAAAGATATTTTCTCTCTCTATTAGCATAACATTTGAGATGCAGCAGCAGTTGAGCATTTGTCAAGAGAACAATTCCTTCCCTCCAGACAGATTTTATCTGGTACAGGAAGACCCCAAACCCCTCAAGTCATTACTGCTGGCACAATTTGAGGATGAGCTGATCCCCAGAACTGAGTGTGTGCTCCAGCCTGGAGCAGAGGCAGCAGGACAGAAGACTCTGCAAAGGCTTTTTAGTGGCAATGCTGGGAGAGAGGGAAGCAGCAAAGACTGAGAGAGGCTGAGGGAGCTGGGGCTGTGCAGTGGGGAGGAGGAGGTTGTGCAGAGACCTCCCAGCACCTCCCAGGGTCTGGAGGGGACACAGGGAGGGCACAGAGGGACCCTGCATCAGGAACTGGAGTGACAGGATACAGGAAATGGGGTCAGACTGAAGGAGAGCAGGGTTAGATGGAATATAGGGAAGGAATTGTTCCCTGGGAGGGTGGGCAGGCCCTGGCACAGGGTGCCCAGAGCAGCTCTGGCTGCCCCTGGATCCCTGGCAGTGCCCAAGGCCAGGCTGGACACTGGGCCTGGCACCAGCCTGGGACAGTGGGAGGTGTCCCTGCCCATGGCAGGGGTGGCACTGGATGGGCTTTAAGGTCCTTCCAACCCAACCCATCCTGGGATTCTCATCACTCCTGAGCTGCTCAGCCTGAGGTTTTCTTCCCTGACCACTGCTCATTGCACAGATGCAAAATCATTCATCCTCCAAAGATGAAGGATGATAAGTGCACTTTGCCTAATGCGGGCCCTGCAATATTCCCATCTATCCCCGTGTGTGCAGGCAGATTGGCACACATCCATCTGGTTTGTCCAGCACACACAGAAACACCAATTTCTCCAATTCCCTTCACTTATTTCCTGCGCCTATCCCAACCCTGCTGCAGGAAATGTGCAGGGAAGTGGACAGCAGGGACCAGAGACAAAGTTCCTGGCTCTGTCCAGATGAAAAGCATTTCTGTGAGCAGCAGGGCTGATGGGTTTGGTGTTTCTGCTGTCTTGTTCCTCGGGGATTCAGCTAAAAATAGTGAGCGCCCCATTGTCACCCGTGGCTCCTTGGTGGCCAGTTCAAAGCTGGGCTGCAAATCCCCCTGGGATTTAATCACCAATTTCCATCCTTCTTTTTTGTGCATGAACAAATCTCACCAGCCCTGCTCTGCTGTCTTTAATGTTGAAAAGGGAGCAGCTGTGCTCCTCACATCCTGTTCCATGACAAAAAGCGTTTCTCCTGGCAACTGAAGGTGTGGAAATTGGGGATGATTCCTCTGGTTGCCTTGCAGCAGTACTGGGGGTGTTGCTGGAGGTTTGCAGGGGGCAGTGAAGCTGCCCAGGGTTCCCAGCCCTCCTGGGTGGCTTCCTGCAGTGCTGATTGCATGGGGGTAAATCCGAGGATTTCTCACCCAACACCCCATCCTGCATTCCTTTGGAGTCTTCATCCCGGGAAATTCCAACCTGAAACTGAGCCCCTTCCTGACTCTATCCATATGGCAGACCAATAATTCCATCCCTGTAGTCATTTCCTACCTGCAGGAGCAGCCCCTCAGGGCCTGGTGACCCCACTCCACCCCACGAGGGCTGATGTTCATCCTCTGCTGGAATTCTCTTCCAGTTTCTGGCTCAGGGAATTCTCTGAGGCCAGTACAAACCTGGGGTATGCTGTTCTTTGTGGGTTTGGGTTTTTGTTTTCAGTGAATCAGAATCACAGAAAGGCTTGGGGTGGGAGGGACCTTAAAGGCCATCCAGTGCCACAGGCAGGGACACGTCCCACTGTCCCAGGCTGCTCCAAGCCCCAATGTCCAGCCTGGCCTTGGGCACTTCCAGGGATCGAGGGGCAGCCACAGCTGCTCTGGGCACCCTGTGCCAGGGCCTCCCCACCCTGCCAGGGAACAATTCCTGACCAATATCCCATCAAACCTGTGGCAGTGGGAAGCCATTCCCTGTGTCCTGTCCTGCCTGGTTTGTCCTGCTCTCCCCAGGCAGGGGAAGGAATGGGAATTTGCTGCTGCACCCCCACTCTCCAGGGGCAGAAGTGGGTGTGAGTTGGCATTGCCCTCCCTCCACCGGGGCAGTGAACCAGAGGGGTTTGGTCTTTCTGGGTGTCCTGAGGGTGGGTGGGGGCTCAGATGGGGTGGAGGAGCCCTGATTGCTGTGCATGAACCCTTCTGGGGCTGTCAGGCCTCAGTTCGAGGGCTGGACAGAGGAGGAGCTTCTGCAGCTCTCAGAAAACTTGTCAGGACTTGGAACATTTCCATCCTTCCTTACTGTGCTCAGAGAGACTCCTCTGCTCCCCTGGCACTGCACAGCAGCCAGGGTGTGTCTCCTCTCTGCTGCACCATTAGCAGGGATTGATTAATTAATACCACAAAGTGCATGTGTCCAACGTCCTTCTGGGGCAAAATGTTCTCCTTCAGCAGGAATTGTGGGTTTAACACTTGGCTGGTGTAAGAACAGCATTCCCTGCTGGATCCACAACACACATGACCTCAGAGGGAAGTGTCTTCTGCTGGTTTCTCCCACCCAGGCACAACTGGGGGATTAGGAAGGTAAAAAAGGGGGTTGTGGCTCATGGAAGGTGTGAGAGCTACCAGGGGAATCCCTGAGGGTTTTGTCTTTGTTGGGATGGACTGGATTGCTGCCTGTCCAGCCTGGAAGGCCATCCCTGGCACAGGGCTGCTGCTCCACCAGTGCCAAGGGAGCTGACAGGGGCAGCACCCACTGTTAGAGGGAAACCAGCCCCAAAGAGCAAAACCCCACACCAGGTGGTGAAATGAGGCTGATAAAACACAAGTTGGGGACTGTGGCATTGCCCTCACACCTGTTTTCCTCAGAGCCCCATCCCCTGGGAGTAACTGGGCTGTCTCCCACAGTTTGACATGCAGAGGATAACGCTGGAGGAGCTGAAGCACATCCTGTACCACGCCTTCCGTGACCACCTCACCATGAAGGACATTGAGAACATCATCATCAACGAGGAGGAGAGCTTGAACGAGAACTCTGGCAACTGCCAGACGGAGTTTGAAGGTGAGAGAGAACATCCCTGGGTTTCTGCTCAGTTATCCTCCTCCTGTGTTGGTGAAAGTCGCTCTGATCCGGGACAAGGGTGCGTGGGGTTGGCAGGGAGTTATTCTGGAGTGAGGAGCAAGGACACACAGAGAGCTCAAGAGCTGCCCTCAGGCTTCTCCTCTCCCTCAGCAAAGCTGATCCTTTTCCAGGCACAAGGATGAAGCACTGGGGGCTTACCCCTCCCTCTGGTGGGATGCAGGCAGAGGGGTGTGCTGAGGTGAGTGTCTAAGCCAGGCCGAATTTCCCTACACAAACACCTTTATTTCCCTCATCCCATCGTGGAAAGGCTTTACTGGCACTGGCAGGCCCTACCAAGCTCTGTTGGGCTCTTCCAAACCCCAAAAAGGCTCCCAGGGAATAGCTGGGACGAGTCCTCTCCTCTGTCACACCAGCAGTGAGCAGTGGTGGAGCATCCGTGCCCTGCTGCCCTGGGCCCCTTTTGCTCTGAGCTGTCAGGACCTGCCTCAGCCAGCACAGCTCCTCTCAACACTTGACAGTGAGAAGTCAAAGGCTGAGCAGTGCTTGGAGGCAGCCAGAGAAGGGGGAACACTTCCCTCAGCAGAGCCACAGGGGATCAGGAATTAGGATCAGACACTGGGATCTGCAGTGGGTTTTGTACTTGGACAGAGCTGACACTGACATTCCCCATTTTAAGCTACCTCACAAGAATTGTTTTCATTTCCTTGGCCAGAGGAACTCGTGCTGCTCCCAAGAATTGCTGCTTGGAACAACCAAACAGGTCTTTGTTATCCAGACTGGGGCTGCCCCTGGACCCCTGGCAGTGCCCAAGGCCAGGCTGGACAGGGCTTGGAGCAGCCTGGGACAGTGGGAGGTGTCCCTGCCCATGGAATTAGACGGTTTTTAAGTTCCCTTCCAACCCAAACTGTTCTATGATCCCATGAAATGATCTCAAGTGCAGAAGAGCCCAGGGAAGTGGAACAGAGAAGCTCAGAGTTTGTGCCCTGGTAGGGCCACTGCGTTTCCCACCCAGCAATCCCACTTTGTGGAGACCCTTTGGGGGGAATTCTGACATTCTGTGGGGTCAAACAGCTCTGAAAGGGCACCAGGCAGAGACACAAAGCAGAGGATGAAGATACAGCTCAGTCCTTGGCCTGGCTGATGAATGTGATGCAGCAGCTCCGTTCTCAGCCTCAGCTCTGTTAAACACTGCAGAGAAGCCAGAGGAGCACAGCTGAATTTTAAAAAACCTGCAGGAGGGAGGCAGCAGCAGCACTCTCTGAATCAGGCCGAGCGACAATTTTTGTGTTCCTCCTGGAGAGCAGCAGGGAGGAGGAGATGTTCCTTCCTTGCCTGGAGCTGTTGGTGCCCACTGACCTGCTGATCCCCGGGGACAGCAGCCAGCTGTCACTGCTGCAGGGTTTTGGGAGCTTGGCTGAACCATCCCAGAAAAAAAACTGGGTCCCAAATGCTCAGCATCTCATTTTGGAAGCTCCAGTTTCCAAAAGTGCAGCAGGAACAGCTTTTCTCGTGGGATGTTTTGGCATTGCTGGTGCCAGGCAGAACCTAGAAGCAAAACAGACCCTTTTTTAGATGTTGGGAACACACACAAATCCAGCAGGGAATAAAGATCAGCTGAACTGTCAACAACGGGGCAAAGCTTTGCTCCAGGTGCCAGTGGAAGGGGACGGTTCTGGTGTGTGACAGCTGTGACAGGAGCATTTCTGCCAGGACAGGACAGGTTGTGTCCCTGCAGCTCTCCAGGCTGGCCAGGAAGGACCCACCAGTGCCCTCAGAGTTCCCAGCTCTCAAACACCAGGATCCCTACAGGACTCAATGGCAGGAATTACATGTCATGGGTTGTGGCACTAAGGGACAGCTGGCAACTGTCCTGGGGTGTCTCCCTGGAGGTCACTCCTAGTTAGAGCCCTGAAGGAGATGCTCTTTGGGTGGAATGTCTTGCGTTTAATTTAGGTGCTAGCTTGGGATGAGATGAATTGCACCCTAAAAGAACTTCCTTTCGTAGTTCAACTCCTCAAATAGCAATTCAAATATTTCTTTCAACTCCCATCTATATTTAATATATCATCCACCCCACTGAGGGGCCTTTAATCCTGCTCCAGTGGTTCTCACTGAGATTTGGGATCTATTGAGGGAACAGACACAGCAGAGACTTTCAGGAGCACCTTGGTCAAAGGGGGATCTCCACTCAGTGTCCCCTCTGGGAGTGTTCTTGGATCCCAGACCAGCCCCAAACCCTTCTCCTCCTGTGGGCAGAGACGTTCCCCTTCTCCACACCTGCACATTCCTGTTCTCCACACTGGACATTTCCCCTCTCCACACCTGGACATTCCTCTCTCCACACTGGACATTCCCCCTCTCCACACTGGACATTCCTGTTCTCCACACTAGACATTCCCCCTCTCCACACTGGACATTCCTCTCTCCACACTGGACATTCCCCCTCTCCACACTGGACAGTCCTCTTCTCCACACCTGGACATTCTTCTCCACACCTGGACACTCCCTTTCTCCACACTGGCCATTCCCCTTCTCCACACTGGGGTGAGCTGGCTCAGGTGCTGAGGAGTATTGTACAGGTAATGTCACCATGAGTGCCAATCCATGAAATGTCTGTCGTACAGTTATGCCATCATGTGATAACAAGGTCTTTCTGACCATGAAATATTCTTCAGTATCGATGTGGGTGACAGACCTTGCAGCTCTCAGCACACAGTTCACCCCAAATTAAATATTTGTCTTGTAGTCAGGGCCAAGTCCAGGGTTTCCTCAGCTCCCTCTGGACATTGAAGTCATTTGCAGGATGTCACATCAAGGGGAAGGACACGTCCAGGGCAGAGGCACAGTTCTGTCAGCTTTATCTCTGTTTTTATCAGTGCTCAGGGCAGGACAGTGAATGCTGAGTGATTTCATGGCACGCAGGGAAAGGACAATCTGCAGCAACACTGTGCTCCCAAAGATTTACAGCCCAGCAGCCTTTTCCTGGCAGTTCCCTCGATCCAACACTCGGCACACAGGGCTGGTGGCACAGCAGTGTCAGTGATTACAGGACTGGTGCTGCCTGCCAGGGCCGTTCCACCTTCAGCCATGACCCCCAAATCCATGGGAAGCAGCCAGCAGCTCCTCCCTGCCCCCCTGTCCTGCTCAGCTGGGCTTGGGAATGACAAACTGACCTGTTAAACCAAAAATAACTCCAGGCAGCCAGAGCAAGCCACCATCACTCACCTGTGGCAGGGCTGGGCCAGGGCCACTGTAAATACACTGCTGCTTTCCTTGTGAGGAGCTGTTTTCCTGCAGGAGAGAAGGCTCCCAGTGCTGGGAGCACATCCCAAACCCACCATGGGCATCATGACCTGGAAACAGCCTGGCCCCATTAACCCCAGGTGCTGCTGGAGGAGTTCTGGGGGCAGTGCTCTGTGCCAGGGAGGGAGTTCTCCTCACCAGCCTGTCCTGGGAGTGTGGAGAAGACAAAGAATGGTCCAGCTTTGATTTGCCTTTGCCTCGTGAGGTCTGATGGGTGTTGGAAACCTCTGGGTCGCTCTTCCCCCTAAGAAGGGTTGAGGATTTCTCCAGAGGATCCTCAGGCTCTGCCCATGTCCAGTGAGCCAGTTCCACATCCAGCCCATGGATTTGGAGGGTCCCATGGGTGGCAGAAGCTCCCACTGGCACCCAAAAGTTGGCCTCCAGCCCTGGGACAATGCCAGCTATGGGAACCAGCAGGAAAAGCAGATTCTGTGCTCAAAGATTATGGATATAGAGAGAGGAGAGAACTGAGGGCAAACCCTCCCCAGGAAGCAGGAGTGGTGAAATGGAACTTCATATTCAAGAGGGCAGCAGGTAGGGAAGAATTCCAGGAATCAGGACATCAGGAGTTCCAGCTCCTCTGTCTCCCTGTGGATTTCAAGGGATCAGGGCAATGCTGATCCCATCTCCTTGCTGGAGTAATTCCAGCCAACAGCAAGAGGGTCTGGCTGAGCCTTCAGCCCCTCCACAGATATTCCCCTTTCCATGGGGTTAATTGTAGGTAATTTCGATGTTTGGTGTCCCTTCAGTGGGTAAAGAGCAGTAAATGCACTTCTCTGCATCCTGCTGCCTTCAGGCTCCGTTTTATAACAGAGCCCTCAGGAAGCTGTTCAATTCAGGAACATTTCTGCAAAAACACCGAGCATGTTTTACTCTTTTCCTCTGAAGAGCTGAGTTTGTTATCCCAATAAAGCCTTGCCCAGCCTTGGGCTGCTGTTCCCATCACCAGCCCCACCCTGACAGCAGTGCTGGTGGTGTCAGTGATTTCTCTGCTGCCTGGGAGTGCTTTCAAAATACAAAAATAATAGAAAAATACATAAAAACATAACTACAGCAGGGCAGGAACAAGGTTTTCAAAGCACCAGGGCACCGTGCACCAAGCCAGGGAGCCACAGCATTGATTCTGTGTGGTTTATAGAAGCCAGGAAAGGAATCTAGGAGCAGAGCAGTGCGAGCAGAGAGTGAGGAATTTGGTAGAGCTGCTGGCAGGGGGGATTTCATTCCCTGCCCAGAACACAGCGAGGCCTCACTCACATTCCCTGCCCGGGCCAGGATGGCTCCAACCCGCCCCAAGGAGGGTTCTGTGCCTCTGGCACTGAGCTGGGGCCACTGGGAGCTGGGACTGGGGCACAGACACTGCTGAACAGCAGCCAGAGGAGGTGATGGGGGAGCAAACCGGGATTCAAAACCCAACATCCAGGGCTCTCTGTGTGATGAGGTTCAAGACTGGATCAGAACAAGGGGGTTTTCCACGCATTATAAAAATATTCTCCTTTCCAGCTTTCCAAACATGGGCACCTGGACCCTGTCCTTGGATGCATTTGAGGTTTGTTTTAGGGTTGTTGTCAGCCATCTGAAAGTCTCTCGTCATCACAAGACCACCCATGAGGAAAAGGGGACAGGGACATCCCTTCCCAGGGCAAACCAAGCCCAAAGAGCAAAGCAAGGCCCAGAGCAGCCGGGCAGAGCTGTCCATCCTGTGTGGGATGATTTCCTGCCTTTCCCTGATGACCTGAACAGGCCCCTCGGATGAGGGTCAGCAAGGCCAAGTGCCAGGTCCTGCACAGGTTCCATGGGGTACAACAGCCTCATGGAATGCTCCCGGCTGGAATAGAGGAGCTGGACAGCTGGAAAAGGCTCTGGGGGTGCTGCTGGCAGTGGCTGGACATGAGCCCAGGTGTGCCCAGGTGTGCCCAGGTGGCCACAAAGGCCCCTGGGCTGTGCCAGGACCAGGGCAGGGCCTGTCCTCCTGTGCTGGCACTGGTGTGGCCTCACCTCCAGTCCTGGGGTCACTCCTGGGCCCCCCAGGACAATGCAGACCCTGAGGGGCTGGAGCGTGTCCAGGGAAGGGAACAGAGCTGGGAAGGGTCTGGAGCCCCAGGAGCAGCTGAGGGAGCTGGAAAGGGGCTGAGCCTGGAGAAAAGGAGGCTCAGGGGGGACCTTGTGGCTCTGCACAACTCCCTGACAGGAGGGGACAGGCGGGGCGGTCGGGCTCTGCTCCCAGGGAACAGGGACAGGAGGAGAGGGAACGGCCTCAGGCTGGGCCAGGGGAGGTTTAGATTAGAAAACAGGAAAAATTTCTTCACTGAATGGGTTGTCCAACAATCCCCATCCCTGGAAGTGTCCAAAAAGTGTGGATGTGGCACTTAGGACAGTTTAGTGGTGACCACGGTGGTGGTGCTGGGGTGATAATTGGGCTGTTCCAGCCATAACCACCCTGGGATTGCCTGGAGGAACCTTCAAGGCCTTTGCAAACAAATCTCCACAGTGCCCCAACACCACACATGGTTCTGACATTCAGATGTGGGGAGCCAAGACAGAGTCATGAACTGGCTTTATTAAGTCACAGCATGAATTCTCACTGATGAGCTTAGCAGAAAGTAAAATTAAATAAAACTAGTGCTAAAAATCCCAACTCTATCTGCTTTTTAATTGCTGCTCTCACGTCTTTTGACAATTATTCTGCAAGCATTCACTTGGAAAGGTTCTTAATAAATCTGATTTGGCTTAAGCACAGAAAAACTAAAACAGTTTGGAAAAGTGACTCATGTACCATGGATACTCCTGGGAATTGTCTCAGTGGGAGCCTGAGTGTCATGAGGGAGCGCTTCTTGATTTTGCACTCATTCCCAGTTGACCTGGATGAGTCGGAGGGATTCACACAAGGTCGATAATTGCTATTAGAGAACTTCAGAGACAACTTAGTTCAAACTGAAAGAGTGGAAGTTTAGGTCAGAGAGTGGGAAGGAATTGTTCCCTGGGAGGGTGGGCAGGCCCTGGCACAGGGTGCCCAGAGCAGCTGTGGCTGCCCCTGGATCCCTGGCAGTGCCCAAGGCCAGGCTGGACACTGGGGCTTGGAGCAGCCTGGGACAGTGGGAGGTGTCCCTGCCCATGGGACAAAGATGAGCTTTGAGGTCACCTCCAACCCAACCCAACCCATTCTGTGATTCCAACTTCACAAAGAGCTTAAAAGAAATACACAGCCAACCCCAAATACCCCTGTGAGCATTTAGAGGGATCAAAAGCCCTGATGAGGGAGAGCAGTTCCTGAAGGGTTAGGAAGGACTGGGATGGGCTGGTTTGGAAGTCCCGGAAGGTTGGGTGGGTTGTTTGGGAACGTCCCAGCAGGGAGAGGTGACAGTGAGGGGTCTAGTGAGAGCCCAGGAGCGCTCCTGAGCTGCCGCAGGAGGGAACACAAGCCGCCCTGTCTGACAGCCCGCCCTGTTCCCGCAGTGCACGCCCAGAAGCAGAACCGCCAGACGTGCGTGCGCAAGAGCCTGATCTGCGCCTTCGCCATGGCCTTCATCATCAGCGTGATGCTGATCGCGGCCAACCAGATCCTGCGCAGCGGCATGGAGTAGCGCCGGCACGGCTCGGAGAGGTCCTGGCAGCGGGATGGCCGCCATGCATGCGCACCCCGGGAGAGCTCCCGCCCCGATCCCACGGCACCGACACGCGGGCACAGCCGGCGCCTGCAGCAGGAGCCCGAGCCAGCAGCGTGTCCTGTGAACCAACCACATCCTTTTGGCAGGGACATCAAAGGGCTGTTCTAATGCTTTAAAGGTTTTGTTTCCTAATGCAATAATCCCATATCCAGGAGTCCCGAATTATTGCTTCGAAACAGCAATGGCGACGCGGAGGAGACGTGGGCCCGGCGCTCTGCGGTTTGGAGGGGCCCGGCCTCGTGACTTGTCCTTCTCCCAGGGCCCACTGACTATCCCACGGAGCTCCCGCCGGGCCCACATTCCCGGGAAGTTGATGGTAGCATTGCCACAAGCAAGTCCTGTTCCTTTTGTTCCACGTGTTCCAGCTTCACTTTCCTTTTCCCTTATGACCATGCCATGAGTTCACGGCATTAGAGGGGAGCTAGAGCATCCTTGTACAGTATTTTCTGAGGAAAAAAAAGGGGAGAATTCGCCAGCACCATACAAAATGTCTATTTTTTGCTTCATCAGCTCCACCTTTGACACGAGACTGTGGGGTAGCAGGAGTCTGTTGGCCATTTTTTTCCGACTGTGAGCCAGGGCTTGAGGAGCACCCCTTGTTTTCCCACCTGGGCATTGCTGAACTTGTGCAAAGTCTTCCAAGGGACTCTGCCACCACCAGCGCCAGCTAAACCTCCCTCTCCTCGGACCTCTCTGCATATTCAACATTTTCTCTCCAGCAGTTTTACCCTTCTTCTTTATTGGTCTTCAAGAATTTTTTTTCCCAGGTGAAAATCCTGAGGGAAGCTCCTCCCGAGCTTTCCTCCCCTCTCCTTGCCTGCACAATTTTAATTTATTCCATTTCGTGTGGCCTGGTTATGATCTGCAGTGAAACCTCCATGGCAGACACCATCCTGTGGGGGAGGTTTTATTTTCACCCACGTGTTAAAGTGTGGATTTGACCAGCCAACTTCTCCATTCCCTCCCAGGATCCATCCCACCACCCCCATCCCATGGGCAGGCTCCAAAGGGGGCCGTCGGAAAAGCCGAGCTCAGCAGGAGAAGAAGGAACCAAACCTGAGCCCACCCCCGTGTGTTTGATGTGTGTCAGACTTCCAGATCCAGGGAGCATCGGGTGGTTTTCCTGGAACACATTTTCAGGAGCAGCAAGGAGAAGATGGACTGATGCAGAGCAGGGACACCACACGGGAAGTGCAAGGAGCCAGGATTACTTGGGAAGGTGTTTTTCCTTTGAAACTTGAAACAAATCCATGCATTTCCCTTTGGATGAACTGTGCCCCTGGGTGCCACACCAGGACAGAGGGGATCTCCTGCCCTCCTGGGAGGGGTTTCCCAGCTGGTGACCATGGAGTGCCCCAAGGGACTTCCATGGAGGCACTCGGGTGTTGGAGTGGGGTGGCTGTGCTGGGAGAGCTCCAGGCACACCCAGGAACGCTGAGATGTTGCTCCTGGCAGTGGAGGTAACTGTTCCCTGTGCCACAGGACGGCTCTCCTAGGGGTGCACAGCCCCAGCCTCCCTCATCCCACACTGCAGCCATTGACTTACACTGGATCCATCCCTGACACTCATTCCAGCTCTTTCTTTTCTACCAGTCTGAGTGACATTTACCTGGATTTTTAGCAGCCTAATTAAAAAAAAAATCTGCTGGTCATTGTCCTGTCTCCCACCACCCCTTTAAACTCTAGTCACTTTTAGGTGTCTCAGTCTCCCACCTCCACCTTTTCCTGCCATTTTCCTGGTGTCCCCTCCATCCCAAAGACAACACCTTTTCCACAGCAGCCGAGTTGTTTTTTTCTGCCTTTCCCAAACACACAACTCCTGCATTACTGTTCTGCCGTGACCCAGAGAGGTGAACTGCAGAATGTTCCACATTAAAAATGATTCTGTCTCCCAGAAGATGGAGAGATTTCCATTTGCTGCAGGGCAGCAGCAGAATATCTGTGGGATATTCTGGTGTGGGATGCTCAGCGCTGGGGAGCCCAGACACATTTTCTGTGCTGGGCATTGCAGATAATGAGATTGGAGATTATTTTATGGAAACTCATCCCCACTTTTAGGTCTCAGGGGTCTGTGGAAAGGTGGCAGCTGTGGGAAAAAAGTCTAAATGTTCCTTGCCACCAAGGAATACTCATTTTGTCCCTGGGATTGTGCTGGAGTGAGCGTGGGCAGAAGGAGGTGGAGGGGAGGGATGGGGAGAGCACAGGGCAGAGTGGTGCCTCCACTGAGCCCAAACCCACAACCCCAAACCCACAGCCCCAAACCCACAGCCCCAAAACCACAGCCCCAAACCCACAACTCCAAACCTACAACCCCAAACCCACAGCCCCAAACCCACAACCCCAAACCCACAGCCCCAAACCAGGTGTTTCCCCACATTTCCTCACCCATGGGCCACAAACCCCCAGCAGACCCCAGGCCCAGCAGCACCTCATGGACAGCAATTGTCTGTGTTCCTGGAAGCTTTCTGGAAGGCTCCAGAATTCCCTCCTGCATGCTCCATAAACCCTTGTAAATACAGCCACTCTCCAGCCCAGCCCTTCCGCTCACAGCTCCATTTGTAAAACCAAACCTATAATGAATATATTGGTAAAAGCCATAGCCTGGTGTCAGTAGAGTTCATTGCACAACTCCCCACTGATTTTACTGGGTACAGGATTTTGGGGGCTTTGGGGTGTGATTTTTCTGTAGGGAACCTCACTTTTCCATTACAAATCAGGGTCATGTCTTGCCAGAGATCTCCTTTCCCTTCCTAGAGCGGCCTTCCTCCACCTCCAGGCATTGTGAAGAGATCCTTTCTTTAATCAGTGACTCCTGGCAATGCAGGGTGGATCAGGCCAAGCTATTCCATCCTTTCCTTCCCCACAAACTTCTCATCCAGCAGCACTGGATGTCTCCTACCTCCCTCCCTGGCTCCATTTATGTAACATCCATTTATCTCTTTTTTTTTTTTTTTTTTTCCTCTTCTACACAAGAGGGGAAAAATAGGGCTTTTTGCTGCTTTTACAGACAGGAGGTAAAAATAGAGCAGTAAAATTCTGATTGGAACCTGATGGCAAAAGCTGAGGGGGGAGAAAGCAGAAGAATCAAAGACATAAAAATAAAAACCCCACATCCCATACTTTAAGGGAAAAAAACCCTATTTAAGTGCTAATTAACATACTTTAAAAAATACCCAGACTGCAGCAGAGCTGTCAGAAAAAGCTCTAAACTTCTGCTCTTGCCAGTTCCAGGAGGATTGAAGTGTCTTTTCAGCCCTGCAGTTCTGGAGGAACAGGAGATTGCCATGGCAACCCTGGCTGTTCGTGACATGGGTGCCACTGTGGCAGAGCACACACGATCCCAGACTTCAGGGATGGGCAAACAGCTCCCAGCACCGGGACAGGGGCTTTTCATGGATTAGGAAATTATTGGGAATTTGTGAGCAACTCTGTTGGCTTGGCCACAAAAAACTGTGTGCAATTAAGGGGATTGACGTGCAGGGAAGGCTTCCAGAGGGACATGGTGATTTCAGCCCAAGAGAGGCTTTGGTTTAAATCAGGAGGGAGTGAAATCCGCTCAGCCTGAGCACTGCCTGTCCTGGGCTTGCTGAGGACACTTTGGGAAGGTTCTCCATGGGGATCGAGCTCTGGTGGGAAGGACTTGGGTTCCTGCTCCTGCAAGGCTGCACCTCTGATCACCACTTGAGCTCGGCTTCCAGCACTGGCTTTAGCAGTGGTCCTGATTCCCTGCTCCTGGAAAGGCCAGCAGAAGGAACAGCAGCCTCTCCAACGCTGAAATAATTTGGAGGCCGTGGGGAAGTGAATTCCAGCAAAAGCTGCAGAAGGAACAGTGCTCCCCTGTCAGAGCCAAAGCCATTCCTTCAGGGCAGCCATGAGGAAACCACAGCTGGGCAGTGTCCAGGCAGATCAGGAGCAGTGGCTTTGTCCTGTGCACAGCCAGGAGCTGGACTTGAGGTCCCTGTGGGTCCCTTCCAGCTCAGGATATTCCATGCTGGTGGTGCTGGTGGCCCTGGAGAGCCAGATCCTGCTCACAGCCAGTGGCACTGGGGAGGTGTGTCACCCCCGGTGCCACCCACAGGAGTCTGGCCCCTCCACCAGTGCTCCACTGAGGAGGGATTCCTGAGCAGAAGCAACATCAACATAATTGAAAGGCTTAAATTAGGAAGGCTTGGCTTTGTTAGGACTGTAGTCCTCATGCTGTGGGAGGTGACAGGGAATTAAAGAGGGTTCACAAAATAATTCTTCTTCCTGCTCGATGGGCACCCCCAAACCCCCAGTCACTGTCAGCACCTGGGACACTGATGACAGACCCCAGGTCCAGGGTGAGCAGGAGGGTGGGAGGGAGGAGGACCCCTGGCTCCTGTCCCTGCTCCCTGGTGAGCCAGAGCTGAATATCTGGGTGTAATCCAGTTCATTTGAGAGATTCCATCCTGGTTATCCAGAGGTTTCACCTGCTGGACACGTGCACTGGAAGGGCTGGATGTTGGTTGCTTTAGTTCCAGCAGCTTGGATACCGTTCTTTTTAAGCTGGGCTGAGTAAAGAGAGGTTTTAAGTCCAGAACTAGGGTAGGAAGCAAGGAATGCCAGCCAAGGTAGAAAACATTCCCAAGGCTCTGGATGGCTGAAATCCATTTGGATGAGCCGAGTACCCACTGGTCCTTTCTTCCATTGAAGCACAGGAAGATTTTGTCCCAAAAGCCCACTCTGCATCCTCCTGCAGAAGAGTGAAACATCTCCTGGGAGGGGCTCCATTCTTGGTGAGGGCCCCGGGACAAGGAGGGGACTCTCAGCTGTTCCCATGGACAACTGGTCCCCTGCACGTGCTGGGAGCTGCCAGGGCTGTCACCTCCCCGAGGTGACAGGAGCACAGCCCCCATCAGCCCTGGAGCAGCGAGGGGAGAAGCAGTGGGAGGAATTACATTAAAATCTCCAAGAATGAAGTCCCTTATTTTACCCACCCCTGTAATCCATGATTTAGTTCCTGCTTTATGGATGAGCGTTTGAAAGAAGAAAAACCAACTCTTCTAAAATGAGAATCTGATGAAGTGTCTTTTTTTTTTTTTCTTGGCTCTGAATCACGCTTCCATTCCACTGATGAAGATGTACAGAACTTGCTGGGTTTCAATCTATTATTTTACCCTCCTGTGCTCTGACAGTGCAATTACATTTCCCTGGCATCACTTAAAACCTGTTCCTTTCCCAGGAATTTAATGCAGAAAAAGAAAAGTTTCACAACGTTTCCCATCTCTTTCTGCTGCTGGCTGTTTATAAGGATGGGGTCTGTACTTCTCCAGTTCAAGAAGGACATTTTAGGCAGCTCTAGGAAGTGCAGAAGCTTCACCAAGAGCAAGGTGGGCAGAAAATCTAACAGCATTTTAATTGGAAGTGTGCTCCACTTACACCTTTCCAGTGGCAAAAGTCTGGAAAAGTGCTGTAATTTGGCATCTTCACTTTGGAATAATTGCAGCCCCAGAAGAAGGAGAAAGGAGAAAAAAGAAGTCCCCTGGATCTAGAGCTCAGTACTTGACAATTTGATGATGAAAGTACCACAAGGTTGGTTTTTTTTATTATTTTCTGTCAAGACAGACCAAAATACTTTGTAGCCTTGAGAACCATTGCTAAATGAAATGGCCATTTTCCACCCAATTATTCCCCAGCTGTTCCTGGCCTGTCTTTGCCAGCATCCCAAACCAGTGGCTGGATTTTCCCCGCTTTAGGTGAGATCCATGTTCCAGCTTTCCTTTCCCAGCTGGCCCTGGGTCTCCATCAGCCAGCCAGGAGACCTTGGGAAGCTCTGGGGTGGCTCCAGGAGCCCCCATCTGGTGCCACCAGTACTTAGGCACGTCCTGTCCCTCCTGGGGGCGATTCCAAAGGGTGCAGGTGATGTCGTTGACATCAACCCCCAAATTCCTGCCCCTATTCCCAGCAGCCTGAGGATGGGATCACATTCCTGAGCAGCCAAAGCTCTTCCAGCTCTTGTTCAGATTTAGCTGGCCTGAGGGAGGAAGGGAGAGCAGGTTACTCGTGGGCCCCAGGGTCAATCAGAAATAACTCATTAGACTTAATTGGCTGCCAGTGGAGCCAGCCCAGGGCCCAGCCTGTTGCCATTTAATCCATAGGAGGATCTGAGGAATCAATTCTGATCCATCTCTAGGAAGTTCTCCACTAATTCCTGTGTCTCCCTTTTGTCACCATCTCGTGTTTTCCAGCCATTTACTGTTCCTTTGTAAACTCACTGGGTTTTTTTGGCTCGTTAACGAAAGACATGGCTTTTTAATTAAAGACAAAAATTCACCGAGTCAGCAGCATAATAGTAAAAAGAAAAAAAAAATCAAACAAAAAAACCTTTGTACAAAATACTGTAAATATTAATATAAATTAACTGGGCATGCAACTGAAATAAATCCTATGTTATTGCAAGTAATCTGAGTGTATAAAGGAGTGTATAAAGGAAAACTGAATGCCATATGTATCAGCTGTTCCCTCTAACCAAACTCTACTGTAAATATATAATCTGTATAAAAATATTTTAATTTTACCATTATTTATGCAATAGAAATAAAGGTTTTTTCTTTTGATGAAGCTTTTTTTCGTCTTTTGAAGCACTGATATTTATTCATGCCCATGTACAAGAGCAAAAGCAAGATTTGCATAAAATATTAGGACAGAGACCCTTTATTCCTTCTGAGAGATACATGAACATTTGGGGGAGGTTATTTTGCTTTGAAAATAGATTTACATATTTAAAAGCTGTTACTACAGAAGGAGCTCCTGGCTGGAGAAATGGGATCAGCAATTCCAGATGCACAGGAAGCCAAAGGGAGGGATTGAACTTCTCCTCTGGGAGGCAAAGCCACAGCTGGTCAGATCTCAGAGAGAAAGGTCAGCACTTGCTTTAAAAGCCCTTTTTTATCCCTCCCAGAGAGCCAGAGGCTGATCCCTGAGCTCAGGTGGGCTTGGGGCACTGTTACTGCTGGGAGGAGGATGTTGAGCACAGCTTTAATCCTGACTCTGGTACTGCCAAGGCCCAAGAGCTGCTCTGTGAGGATTAACTGCTCTCAGGTGTCCTGGAGAGCCCCTGGTCCCTCAACAAATCCAGATCTCCTCACTTCCCTGGAGCTCTTCTTCCACAGGAGCCAGCCCAGCATGTCCTGCTGGAGGAGGTGACACCACAGTTAGTGACTGACACCACAATTGCTGGCACTGGTGCCTAAAATCAGTTTGAAAAGGGAAGAGTTGATGTTGGCAAGTCAGCTTCCCCCAGGTGGGGCCAAGCCACAGCAGCAGGACAAGGCTGGACATGGGGCTTGGAGCAACCTGGGACAGGGGAAGGTGGCCCTGCCCATGGAATGAGAGAGGCTTGAAGGTCCTTTCCAGCCCAGACCACTCTGGGGTCCTGTGACAGGCTGGGTCTGAGCAATTCCATGCAATCCCTGCAATCCAGGCAGGGATTGCCACTGGACAGCAAGCCAGGCAGGAAATCCATGTTTACCAAATCTGTAAAGTGTGAAAAAGGCACTGCACACTCTCACTGACCTCCCATGTCATTGGAGAGTGTTCCAATGAGCGGCTCAGGAATGAGCCTGGATTTATTACAGGAATGAATCAAATGGACTCCAGGAGTTCCTGTATATTTACCATGGGAAGAACGAGCAATTGAAGGAATTCCAGGCTGGAAGGAGAAACCTGCACCCCACGCTGAGAGCTGTTCTCATGCAGGTCAGTGTGTTCAGTGCCCTCAGCCAAAAGCCAGCCCTGTACCTTGACTTTCAGCCACCAGAGCTGCCCAGAAACTGAAATTTGCTGCTCCTACAGATCCTCTGCCCACCAGCCCTTGGAGAGGTGAGCACAGCTCCGTGTGACACCACCAGGAAATCACCCCTGACTGCAGGAGAAAAGCAGCATTCAAAAAGAAAAAGCACCCCACAACTGGCCTGAGAGCAAACTGCTTTGTCCCTCCAGAACCATCCCACAAATGCAACAATTGTCCCAGCTCCACCAAAGCCTGTTTACCTCTCTTGTCATTTTATTACTCTCCATTAATGGAGGTTTGAATGGTTAATTTAATACTCCATTAATGGAGATAGGCAGGTGGAAACACCAACCAAAAGCCCCGTCCTTCAGCTGTGCCCCATCAGGGTTTTTGGGGGCTGCTGCTGCTGCTGTGGGACCAGGCAGCAGCACTGGGCAGGAGCGATGGTGCAGGTCTAATCCAGCTCCCAGGGAGTCCGTGGAAACATTCCCAGACTTTGTGGGATTTGGATTAGGTCATCACACAGAACAGCACTTCACACCCTGGCTCCTTGCTTTGTTTAAATGGAGTCTGGCCAGGGCCTGGAATTTAATTACTGAAATACAAGTCCTGAAGAAAAGAAATAAACCTTTCCTTACCCTGAGTGAAATCCAGGCACAGCCCCTCTGGCATGGCTGGGCTCCCCCAGCTCAGACCTGCAGCAGTGTCCTGGTTTGACCCCACACTTTCCCCAGGCAGGTCCAGGGTGACCCAGAGACCCCCCCAGCCCTGGGCTGATCCCAGCAGGAAAGGGATTGGGATTCTGCCCCTGTGCTCAGTGAGGCCCCACCTGCAGAGCTGCCCCAGCCCTGGACCCAGCACAGGCAGCACCTGGAGCTGCTGGAGGAGTCCAGAGGAGGCTCCAGGATGAGCAGAGGGATGGAGCAGCTCTGCTGGGAGGAAAGGCTGGGACAGCTGGGAATGTTCAGCCTGGAGAGGAGAAGCTTTGGCATGACCTCACTGTGACCTTGCAGGGTCTGATGGAGCCTGTGGGAAAGATGCAGAGAGACTTGGGACAGGGGCTGGAGTGCCAGGACAAGGGGTAATGGGATCAAACTGACAGAGAATGAGTTTAGGTTGGATATTGGTCAGGAATTGTTCCCTGGGAGGGTGGGCAGGCCCTGGCACAGGGTGCCCAGAGCAGCTGTGGCTGCCCCTGGATCCCTGGCAGTGCCCAAGGCCAGGCTGGACATTGGGGCTTGGAGCAGCCTGGGACAGTGGAAGGTGTCCCTGCCCATGGCAGGGGTGAAATGGGATGGGCTTTGAGGTCCCTTCCACCCCAAACCCTTCTGGGACTCTGTGACCCTGCAGGCTGCCTTTGTTGCTATGATCTCACCCGCTCCATTCTTCCTCTTTCCTCATTAACATCTCTAGGAAGTATTTGCTAATGCAAATCCAGAGGCAGCAATTTATTTGGGCCAAGCCAGTTAATCCTGGCAAGGCTCTCCCTTGTAAGTATAGACCAATATCATCTTGTTTTAATTGCTTCTTTCAGTGTTCCTCAACAAATCAAAAACATTTTAATTAAAAAATTCTCCGAGAATATCTTCTGGATCTTTTCCCATTTGTTCTTCTTCCTACCAAAATTATCAGGACAATTGTGAAGTTCTAAAGAAAGTAATTACAGCAGATGTTGATCTCTGCTGTGGCACCAGGCTTACTGAATGCTGCACATCAGTCTCCTCACTTCTACTTTTTTGCAGCTTTGTGAAGCAGAAATTTCCATCCTTGGTCTTCCCTCAGAAACAAGGCTGTCTGTGTAGGAGCTGGGGTGATTTCATTCCAGGTTTCAGCCAGCTGCTGAGGCTTGGGGAAATTTGGAGGGGATAAGGGGGAAGAAAAGAGGAGATACAATTAAGGAACTGCCCGGGACACAGGGATTTGGTCACAGAACGGTAAGGGATGGCTGAAGGATGTTTTATTTTGCTCTAATACCATTCCTAAGCAGAAAGGCTCTGCTCCACCATCACCTCCCCAAAAGGGAAGACGATAAATCCACTGGAAGTGGCAGTATCAGGCTGAGGATGCCAAGTGCCATGCCTGGCACACTGCAATAAATCTCTTTTAACCCTAATTACTGCCTAAATTTCCCCTTGCCCATAATGACCTGCTTTGGAATAAGCTGTCAGCAATAACTGCCCAGGCAATGACAGACAGCTGAGATGATCACAGGAGTGTCACTGCAGACAGGGATTAAATGCATGTCAGCACATGGCCCACAACCTGTAGCAGGAAGCTGGTGGTCTAGGAAAGCAAATTTTCAGCATCCTCAGACTACTCAGGGCCCCAGAAGGAGCAGTTTTTTATTGAAGGAGCAGTGTTCTGTCAGATTATGCCTTTTTCTGACCCAGAAATGGGGCAACTGAGAGGCATTTTAAAAGCTTTTATTCCATTTCCAGTCTCATGTGAAGGGTGAGGCAGCACAGATGTTATAATTCACACCATCACAGTCAGAAGCCAAACTATTCCCTAATTACAACACATTATAATCGTTTCTTGGCCTATCAGCTTTTGCCACACAATGCTGTTGATGCCTTAAAGCAAATAATCTAAAATTACCCTGCGTGGGTCCTACTACAATGCACCTTTCATAGTTCTATTTCTCCAAAGTATCCAGTCTTATTTGCAAGGCCGTCCTTTGAAACTACAAATCCATTTCCCACAGTGTCCCCCATCCACAGGGCAAGAAAAATATCATCCCTTTGTTGGAGGCAAAATGCCTCTAGGTCCGAGCTAAAATTGTAAACACAATGGGACAAAACTCTGGGAGTTTTCTGGGAGATAAAGTTGTGCAAAAGCACCAGCTCTTCTTTCTCTCTATCATGAATTTCACCAAAAGTTCAGGTCTCTGCCTCCAGCCCATCAGTTCTCAGCCTCTGTCGTGCTGAAGTTGTCGAGCTGGGCCTGTCAGGGAGCGCTGTCTGCACTGGAGACTTTGGGCAAGTCCCCAGCAGGTGCAGGAATGGGCCCCACTTCTTTGGTTTTGAGACATCAAAGATTGTAGAATCCCAGAGTGGTCTGCATTGGCAAGGACCTCAAAGCCCACCCAGTGCCATGGGCAGGGACACCTTCCACTGCCCCAGGCTGCTCCAACCCCAATGTCCAGCCTGGCCTTGGGCACTGGCAGGGATCCAGATTCAGCCACAGCTTTGGGTCTCACCCCC
>VXBN01001591.1:0-72146 GCA_013397395.1 Sinosuthora webbiana | reverse complement strand
GCAGTGGGAAGCCATTCCCTGTGTCCTGCCACCACAGCTGGGACAGCAGCAGCTGATCTCTGCAGCGCTGAATTGCACACACACAAACTGTGGGGCAACTGCACAAATACTGCAAACACCAGCACTGGGGCACTGCAAACACCCGGCCCTGGGGTCTCTCTGCAGTTGGGGTCACCCCCCTGTAGTGAGGGGTGACATGGACAAGGCCCCACCAATGTCTCCACTCCTGACACTGCTCCAGGGGCAGAGCAGAGATCCCAGAGGTACCTCAGCCCCAAGGAGAACACAATGCCACCAAGCCACCTCCAGATCCAACCAGTTCCAGCTCACAGAATGTTTCCCAGCAAAGCACCAGAACCTCCTTGAAGTGAAAGATGTCACCTGGAGGGGCTGAGAGCCCCCAGCCTGGTACAAGCAGTGCTGGTGTAAGAAGGGTAATCACTGCATGTGAGGCAGGAAAAATCTCAAGTGATTGCTGTTTGCAGAGGCTGATTAAATAGAAATTAAACTCATCTGCATGTTCAGTGAGGAATGTGAATGGAATAGCAAGAGCATCCTTCCCACTGGTCTTTGGGGAGCTCATCCCTGGCCTGGCATGTCCCACACATGGAACTGTGGAGCTTCCAGGCTGTCACCAGCAGCTTTGGCATCTGCAGACTGTTGAAATTAAACTTCCAGAGAGGTGGTTTCAGATAGAGAATGAAGAAGGAATTCATCAGCCTCAGGTTGCTCAAGGGGAGGAAACAGTTCCGTGTCTGCCACATTCCAGTTCCTGCTGCTCGTCTTCACCGCACTCAGCTTCCCCAGGTACTTCTGCAGCTTGGGATGGAACAGAACAGAACAGTTCTGTTTATTTCAGCTGAAATGACCTGCAATGACCATGATCAGTCCAGCTCTGGCCACTTAAGGGCTGACCAAAAGTTAAAGCAGCTTTTCAAGGGCAATTTCCAAACTCCTCCTAAACATTGACCGGCTTGAGGCACTGACCACGTCTCTGAGAAGATCAAGTGGTCAGCCTGTGCCAGTGTCTGTGTTTTGGTGCAGAAATGCTTCCTCAGGTTCCTGGCAATGCCCTGAGGCCTCCACAGGCCCTTGCCATGAAGTTATCAGACAGACCACAAGTGATGAATTCTCCAAACACCCCAGCTCTCATTAAGAAGAGATTTCTTCATCTTCTCCCCCCTGTACGAGGGGACAGAGCCTCGTTTCTAAATCTGAATTATCATCCAGAGCCCCCTGGGCTGGCGCCATGTCCCTGTCACCGTCTGTGCCTGGAGAGCAGCAGGGACCTCCCTGGTGCAGGGGGGATGGGACCAGCTCAGAGCATCCTGCACGTGGGAGGTGTCTGGAAAACCGGTGGGTTTCTCCTGCCTCCCTCAGGATGGGTCTGGTGACCCTGGGCTGAAGCCAAGCCTTGCTCTGGGGAGGGACAACGAGTTTCCTGAATTCAGTGGTCAGGAACGGCAGTCACACCCCTCAAGGTACTTCATTATCAGGATGCCAGGACACAGCGCTGTCACAGAGCCCAGGATGCAGCATTTTTTCTCACCATTTCTAAGGGAGCCTTTTTGAGCACAAGCAGGAGCCTGGGAGTGCTGTGAACAGACGGATGCAGGAAGATGCGTGAAGAACCCAGTGACCAAAGCCCTGGGATCTGAGGGAGAGGGGATGTTGTTTCCTACCACATTGTGTGAGCTCCCACTGTGCTGGTGCCAATTTTAGTGTCTTCTCTCACTTTGAACCGGAGAGAACCTAAAAGCCTGAAAAATACTGAAAATGGGGATTGCTTCTTCTGGTGAGACAAATTTCCAAGCACCAGGAACAGGCTCCAGCTTAGGACCTGTCAACACAGACCTGCCAAAATTAAATCTATTTGAAAGTGCATAACCCGTACTTTAAGCCCAAAGATCTACAACATTCTGCTTGGAATGTTTATTATTTCTTATACTCCATTTCAGAGAGGATTTTTAAAATCAATTAACTCCTGTCCTTTTCACATGGAGAGTGATCACAGCATTCATTCCCTCTTGGAGAAATTAACCTTGCAAGTATTTTAAAATTATTGTCCCCTATGAGGAGGAAAACCAAGCATCAGTTCAGAGGGCAGAAAGGAAGAAATGACAGGGACAAGACTGGGATAAAACTGAAAAAACGTTGAGGACATGGATTTGCTTGTGCTGGTCTCAGTAACAGGTTCAGAGAAAGATGTGGTACATCAGGGGTGCTATAAAATATTGGCATTTCTTGGGTTCAGTGCTGCCATGATAAACTGCTTAAACCATGCAGGATATGTCAGGCAGGAAGCTGGAGTTCAGTTCATTATTGCAATTATTGCAGCATTTTCAAACGAGTCAGACTCAATGTCCATGAATAAAGACTCCTTTATGGAGAAGCTGGAGAAGATAAAACCATTTCGGGTGATCAAGGAATGGGAAGGACTCTCCAGTTAAACACCATCTCCTTTAACAGCCTTGCTGTACTCCAGCACCTCTGGGAAGAGCAGCAGCAAAGGCAAAAGGGAAACTGAGGCACCTCCCCCTGTCAGAACCAGGGCCCCAAAAAGCCCCTCAGGGATCAGCCCTTGGGGATTCTCCCCTCAGAGCTCCTGGTTGCCATCCAGGTGATTGCTCTGGAGAATCTGGAGCCCAGCAGGAGCTCAGCTGTGGGATGGCACGGGGAGGGTGTGGGGCCTGCTGAGCCCCAGGGGTCACTGCCCACTCCCACTGTGTGACACAGGGGCTGCTGGTGCAGTGACAGGGCAAACCTGGACCTCCAAAGGGAGGGGTGGGAAGGGCCCAGGAACACACAGCCTGTGCTCTGTGACCTCCCAGATAAAGGGCTCAGGGGCTGGGAAGGGCAGGGGAGCTCAGCAGGTCAATGTCTGGCTGTGCAGGCAGGGCTGAAGGTTTGGGCCTCCAGCACCAGGGATCGACCCTTGAGCAGCTGGATCTGTTGGGAGCTGATGGCATCCACCTGGCCTCATGCCACAGGCAAAACCAGGCCATGTGTGGGGCTCTGCAGCCTCTGACAGGAGCTCCAGTGGCCCCTCTCTGACCCCCCGGCACAGCAGCTGCTGAACACCATGATGGCTGGAGAGATCATTTTCCCTCTTATTCCTTCCCTCTGCATTCCCAGGCCACGCCAGGCATTCCAGAGGGACTGGCTGGGCAGGACCAAGCAAGAGGCACCTCAGGCATGTGTCTGTGTGTCCACATAGGAGACTTTGAGTGTTCTCCAGGGAATCAGTGAAGATTCTGCTCATCCCAGACCTTGCACAGGGCCTTGGCCCCTCACACCTGGACACACTGGGCACTCAGGGGACAGTGCTCTGCTGTCACTGGGAGTTTGGCCCCTCACACCTGGACACACTGGGCACTCAGGTGATATGCAAATACTGAGTTGTGAGGTTAATACAACTAACTGTTGTATTCCTACCTGGATCCAGGATCCAGAGGGGTGTGACGGTGCATTGCGTGTCTCAAATGCTCCAGGAATTCAGATGGAGACTCAGGGGACCCTGTTTGATTGCATATAAGGCTGACCAGTTTATAGCTTCAGGAATGGCTCTTTCCACCCCTTTTGCTATCCATTCCTGATAGCTTTCCAGCTTTTCTCTTTCTACTGTTATATTTTGGTTCCACTTGGGTTTTTGAAGTGGGAAATAGTCCTTTACATCTAACTGCTGAGTTTGTAATAGTCTTCTGCCAAATCCCCTGCTGTTTTGAAAATCAATTGTTTTTCAGTTTTGGTCAGACCATCTAATAATAGTTGTGTAATAGTTGCACCTCTGTTGAGGTGCCTGGAGCTCCTGGCCCGTGCCCTGGGGAGCACACGTGCTTTCCCCTGCACGTCCTGGAGACCATGGTGATGCACCTGCTGAACACCCTCAACACCCTGTCCCTGTCCCACTGGTGCAGGAGGCATTTCCTGCAGTGCCTGAGGATGTCATGGGGCACCTGTGCTGTGTCCTGGACAGGAGACGCCTCGACCACTCCATTGTGGGGAACCACAAGGTCCCTGCAGAGATCAGCCTGCCCTGGGACATCCAAACCCCTGAAGCCTCCCAGCCTGTTCCAGCACCTGGCTGAGGATCCAGCTGCTCACACCAGAGCGAATTCCAGCACCTGCAGTACTGGCTCATGAGGCTGCCACAGGCACTGAGAGAGACCTTCACACATGGAGCTGTGTGAAGGTTCTGGCTTCTTTTTTCCTTGCCAAGGTTGGGATTAATACATGGGAAACGGGTTTTGGGTTTGGACTTGGATGTTTATTGTTTCTCATCTATTTACAGACTCATGAGCCATGAGCTCTAACTGGCAAGTCAGAGAACTGAGGTAAAATGGAGCAACTCTTACTCTTTCCAAGGGTTTTTAAGCGATAATCACCCAATAACGGTGACACATCTATTATTTATATTTCTGACCCAATAATGACCACCCAAGACTGCAATGCAGACCTTTTTCAACCAATTACAGAAAACCACCCAAACCCATGAAGAAGATGGAAGAAGAAGGCGAAGAAGAAGGACTCAGACAATGCCCAAAGTCCTCCATCTTAACTCACATGTATTACTGTATACTAAAATCCCAAAATCCAAGTTTCCAGAATTCCAACAGAGCTGTGCTGGTGCACTGTCCTGATGGCAGCTGGTACCTGCTGGTCTTCAACCTGCAGCAGTCCTACAATGGGGGGATCTCCTGAGAGGCCAGGCAGAGTGGAGAACTGTTTGATCTTCTCCGTATTCACTGTAGCTACACCAAAAACCCATTGATACCCCTTGGGGTCCCTGGAGTGCCCTCTCCTGAGGCAGTCAAAGGGTACAAGGGGCCTCTGGGCCTGTCACACTGGGGAGCTTTTCCCATTTGTCCCCTGTTGGACTCACCTCAGCCTCGAATACAGAGACCTCCTGGCATCCCCTGTCACTCCAGAGATCCAGGTGGGCTCCACACTCCTGTGCCTTGATGGCATCAGTGTGCACAAAGCTCCAGAGTCTACTAAAGCTTTACACTTGTATGGGTCAGTGCCAGGCCACTGGATCCATGCAGCCCAGTGTGCTGGGTCATCCCTTTCCTGCTCCTGGCCAAAGGCAGGGACCCTCTCTTCCTGCCCCTGGGCAGAGCAGTCATGGCCTGACCTTTGCAATGCCAGAGCTGAAGTTCCCTTGCCAGGGTTGAAGGAAAATTATTTTAGTACCTTTATGTCTGGGAGAGCCCTGATCGCCTTCTTGTCTCTCTGTGACAACCACATTGAGAGTCTTCTTGGCTGCTCCCTCCTCAACAGCTCTCTTCCCTCTCAGGTCACTCACACAGCTCCAGCTTAGAGGTGGGTTCACATCCCACCCCTCATGTCCTCCTCTGCTGGTGCAGAAAGAACCAGAGCTGGTTCCATGGGCTGTGCCTGGGGCTTCCCTTCCCTCTTCCCGGGGCAGCACAGGAGCCATCTCCTGGCTCTGTGGAGTGCTGGCTCGTAGGGATGAGGGAGTACCCAGGGCTTCTTCTCCATTTTGGAGCCAGGAGGAGCCATCTCTGTGCCTGGGCTATCCATTTGTGGCTAACACAGTGCTGCCAAGCTGCTGGAATACGATCCAGGGGTGCTCTGAGCTGCCCTCCTGCATGTGGCCATTGTGCCCATTACACCTTCCAGTCTTCCAGAGGCCTTTCCTGCCTCCATGCACTGGTGGGGGGGGAAGAAGGGAAGGGTCAGAAAAAAAAAATAAAAATGGGGTTATTTTACTTCTCATTATCCCGCTCTGATTTTGTTACTAATAAATTCAATTTGTATCTGTAAGTTGAGCCTGCTGTGCCCTTGGAGTGTTTTCTCCTGGTCCATGTCTCAATTCACGAACCATTCAGTAAATTTTCTCTCCTCTGTCCAGCTGTAGCAGGGGAGGGTGAGTGAATGGATCTGGCCAGGGTCAAACCATGTTGAGAGTCTGGAACAGAGACTCCCATTTCCCCTGGACACTGCCTGCCCTCCCTTTCTGGGAGACTCCTGGCCTCTGGGAGCTGGACTCGGGGGGTACTTCTGAGAATAATTCTGGGGATGGTTCTGGGGATGGTTCTGTGGATAGTTTTGTCTACAGTTCTGTGGACAGTTCTGTAGATAGTTGTCTCTATAGTTCTGTGGATATATTTGTCTATAGTTTTGTCTGTAGTTTTGTCTAAAGTTCTGTGGATAGTTCTGTAGATAGTTTTGTCTATATTTTTCTCTATAGTTTTGTCTATGATTCTGTGGATCATTTTGTCTGTAGTTTTGTCTGTAGTTTTGTCTGTAGTTTCCACTCAGTGCTGCTGTTGAGTAACCACTGGCTCTGGGGGTGTCCAAGTTGGGGATCGGGCAGAGGCTCCTGGCTGCTCAGCTGCCCTGGAGTTGGGGACATCTTGTGCAGGAGTTGGGGACATTTTGCCCTGGAGCTGGGGACATTCTGCCCCAGAGTTGGGGACATTTTCCACTGGAAGTGATGCTCTGCTGGGCTCTTGTTCCACAGCCTGTTGATCCAAGGCTCCCCCGCTGCTCTGTGCTCCTGCCTTGGGGCAGTTGTGGTCACTTGTCCCTCTCCAGAGCTGTGCCCACGTGGAGCAGACAAGCCCAGCTGAGCCCTGTGTGTCCTGAGGAGCCAAATTCCTTCTTGTCCCACAGCTCTGGCAGGGCTGGGCCCTTCCTCAGGCCCTGTCCTGGGGCTCTGCTGGCCCCTGAGAACAGGAGCTGTCAGGATGTCAGCAGGGAGAGCTCCAGCAGGAACGTGGGGCCGCAGCAGGGAGTGCTGAGGGCAGGAGGAGGAAGGAAGGGCAGAAGATCCCCATGAGGACAAAGATTTGGATGTGGTTTCTGAAGGCAGTCCCACAGGAGGGGAGCTCCACCAGCACAGCCTCCATGGCTCCTGCTCCTCAGCTCATTTCTGACTGGGGTTCAAGGGAGCCCCTGAGGGCCCTGTCCAGGCAGAAGAGTGGGCACAAGGGGTTTTGCTTGGTGGGGCTGGCTGTGCCCTGGCCCTGTGCTCTCCTGGGGACGTATCCCACTGGGGACAGCTCTGAAGGGCCCCAGCAGGTCCTGCT
Source organism: Sinosuthora webbiana (assembly GCA_013397395.1). Lineage (NCBI taxonomy): Eukaryota > Metazoa > Chordata > Aves > Passeriformes > Sylviidae > Sinosuthora > Sinosuthora webbiana. Next base: position 65,091 of record VXBN01001591.1, on the reverse strand, counting down.
GTCCCTGCAGCCCATGCCAGGGCTGAGTGCCGGGGCAGGACCCCCACAGCAGAGGGTAGCAGAAATCCCTTCACTGTGTTTGTCATTCTGCAGTTCCACCACTGCCACCCTTCCAAAGGAGCATTAATACTTCATTCTCTTTAATCATAGCTCAGGAGACACTGACATCCTGGTGCCCTCACAATAACGGATAGAGACAGTGCTTCACACCCCTGGCAGAGGGAGCTCAGTGCTGTTTCTGCTCTTACCTCTTTCACTGGGTGTAACTGGGAAGATTTGTGATAGAATTGTTGGAGAACGGCCCTGGCTGAGCTGAGCTTCCAGCAGCAGGTAGAGCTGAAACCCCGTGTTAATAAAAATCAGTGAAGCATCCTCACCAGGCAAACAGTTTCCCTTTACAGCTCACAGCCTCCTCACGCTGATAGAAGATGACAATCACCAGATGTGGCAACATCAGCTGAGGGCAGCTCCAAAAAGCTGCCAGATCAACACATCCCTTTCCAGTTCCCACTAACTTATTTATACAGTCACAGACATTCTTTAATGCTTTTGGGACACCTTATCTCACTGGCTACACAAGTCCTCTTCTGTCTGCATCTTGTCTAAGTGTGAAATAATGCATTATTGAAGGCACTGTGACCCCGGGGACAGAGGAGCCCTTCCAGCCACTGTGACCTCATTAATGAAAATCCTTTGTATCAAAAGGGTCCAGCTTTGCAATGGTCTGGTTGCATGGCAAAGAAATCCTGGGATAACAGCATCCTCCTGGCATTCCAAACACGGCCTGGTCCAAGACATGATCTCACCACAAGGTTTTAGTGCCTCTGGCTGAGACAATGCTGCTCTCTGTGTCCCAGGGAATCGCTCCTTCCCTGGCATGCTGAGGTAGGCTCAGGAGCAGGGCTGGCTGCTCCCACTCCATCCTAATCCAAACCAGGAGCACTCTGCTGCCTTCCCCAGCCACTGCTCAGCAGGAGGAATCTGCCTGCCTGCTGCCTTTGGAAAAACAGACAAGGAATTGCTTTTCCACTGGCGCTTGCAGCAGGAATTAGGCTGCAGGAGAAGTGTCCAGCCATGAGCACCTCGCAGCCACCACAGGCCCTGAGGTGTCCCCAGTGCCACTGAGGTGGGCTGGACAAAGAACTGAGGCAGTCCTGGATTTATTCCAACCACAGCACTAAAGGTCTTTCCTTCCAGGTTTTTATCCTAACCATGGTTCCTCTGGAGCAGTCACTGCTTTTTGACAGTGGCAGTGAGCCACGGGCAGTGCTAATCAGCAGTGTTAATCAGCAGTTTAATGAGCTGTTCATCCAGGCAGTGCCCTACACTCCCCTGATCCAGGATAACATGTTCAGGTGAAGGATTCAAACTGCACCCATCCAATACTCCCCATCTGAAGGAAAAAATGCTGAGAAAACTTAATGATTCTTCCCAGCCTGTGTGAACCTGTGAGTGTCCCAAGCACTGGGAGAAATGTCCCTGTTTAACAAACAGCTCAGTCCTCTCCACTCACCCTCATCCCTCTGGTAGAGCTGACATCCACCAGAAGATTCCAAAGCCCATTTGGGGGGGGATCCCCATTTATCTTCCATTATATCCACACTTTTTTTTTCCCCCAGAAGTCTGATGGACAGCCTGGTACAAACCATGTTGAGCCAAGTCCTTATTTCTGCAAGTCTTTCACTGAATCAGAGGCAGAGCTGACCTAAGCATAAATAAAGAATTCCTGGTCACTCTGAGTCCCACAAATTCCTGGTACCATTTCCCTTTGCAAGAGTAAATGAGTGTAAACAGCACGGTCTCCATCTCTTCTGGAGCAGGAGAACATCACATTCCTCTTATTTGGTTTGGTTTTCCTATTACTCTCTGCATATAGAAGAGCTGCCTTAATTAATGTAAGCTTATTATGAAATTAGAGCACCGATATAATTAAAGCATTGATTAAAAAGCCAATAAAACAAGCAGCTCAAGCTCTTTGGAAAGAGAAGCAGTATGAATCTTTCTTGATTAAATATTACAGCTCAGTCAATATTTAACCATTCCATTGTATTGACTTAATTTCTCCATCGAGCTGGGAATAAGCAACCCTTGGGACCTAATTATGGCAGGTTTGCTTCCCTTGTTGTTCTGACTTTGTGGGCTTGTTTGGTTTATTTTGATATTTCTGAAACTTCTGACAGAGCAGATCTTCCATCCTGGGGAACCACGCTCCATGGAGATAATTCATGGGTAATGAACGGTTCTGATAATTGTGTTTATCTTTGGAAATGGCTGGTCTCCCTCTGTTCGCTGCCACACTGAGGCCAGGAACACACTGGGGACATGGACTAGAGGTGACTTTGGCAGTGCTGGGTTCACAGCTGGACTTGAGGGACTCTGAGGTCTTCTCCAGCCTTACTGATTCCATGATTTTATGAGGCAATGTCAGTGTGATCTAGCACTTTCTGTGCTCTCCCCGCCTGAAGCAACATCTGGGAACACCAGAAATCCTGGAGAGGCCTGAAACTCCCTGAAACTGTGTGGGGTGAAGAGAAACCTGTTCAGGCTGTCAGACATTCCCAAAGCTTCCCAGTTCTCTGGGCTGCAAGGTGGATATTCTGGAAGAACAAAGGTTGCATTTCAGATCCTTGCAGCCTGTTTGCTCTGAAGAAGCAGCACGACTTCATTTGCCTTTTCTTTTCCTGCTGTTATATTCCCCAGTTCTTTTTCCTTAGGGAAATAGAACAGTTCTGAGGAAAAACCACAGATGAAAGAGCAGGAGGAGGTTTGCTAGCCCTTGTTTCTTTAGCTCAGCATTTGCCTTGGATCTGTAATTGGGCCTTCAGGAATGTCCTCCCAGGTGTGCAGGGCCAGCACCTCGCAAAGCACAGCTCACCTCACATACAAATATGTGCTTTTCCATCAGGGATCTGGAGATCTCCCAGAGACAATCCAGGGCTCTGGCACCACCCAGGTGGAGCTCTTGTCTGTCCATTAGGCCTGACAGGGCTGCACAGCTCAGAGCAGGGGTTTTACAGTGCCTGTCCCCAAAATAAACCAGGGTGAAGTGTGGGAATTGATGGTTTGTCCTACTTGGTCCACACAGCTCCACCAGCTCTGGATAAGCTGGGACACTTAGGGAATCATGGAATGCTTTGGATTGCAGGGACCTTAAAGCTCATCCAGTGCCACCCCCTGCCATGGGCAGGGACACCTTCCACTGTCCCAGGCTGCTCCAAGCCCCAATGTCCAGCCTGGCCTTGGGCACTGCCAGGGATCCAGGGGCAGCCACAGCTGCTCTGGGCACCCTGTGCCAGGGCCTGCCCACCCTCCCAGGGAACAATTCCTGCCCAATATCCCATCCATCCCTGCCCTCTGGCAGTGGAAGCCATTCCCTGTGTCCTATCCCTCCATGCCTTGTCCCCAGTCCCTCTCCAGCTCTCCTGGAGCCCTTTAGGCCCTGGCAGGGGCTCTGAGCTCTCCCTGGAGCCTTCTCCTCTCCAGGTGAGCACCCCCAGCTCTCCCAGCCTGGCTCCAGAGCAGAGGGCCTTGTTGGGCCATATCCCATTGCCCCTGCCAGGAGTCATCACCTCTGAACAAAATGCAGCCTCCTCTGGGAGGGTTGGGCTGAGTTTGGTTTGACCTTCCCAGGCTCAGCACAGAGAGGACGAACAATGAGCTCTGGGCTGGACTTCACTGAGAAAAGCGAAACCTCACCATGTTTTCTGCTCAGCAACAGCACAGGAATGTCACCAGCACTCTCAGGGAAGACGCTGGAGCAGCTGAAAGTTAAAAATGCAAATCAAAGCCCAAAAGAGCTCTGAGCTTGCAGCAGACGTGCCACAGTGTGGCATTTGCAGCATGGCAGCAAGAATATGCTGGCACGTGTGTGCGAGGTGGGAAAAAAAGCGTGAAGCTAAGCATGACTTAGAGGGGGAAAAAAAATGCCCAAAATCCAAAAAAAAGGAGTTTATTCAGGGATTATCAACGTGACTGCCTTCATCAAGTGATGGAGCAGCTGAAAGCAGGGAAAGCAGGTTCTGAAAACGAGGAACAAAACCAGTTTCTGACATCTAGTGGTCAGAGGTGTCCCCCTGTGCGGAGCTCTGGCTGTGCCAGTTCGGGGCTGATTCCAGAGCAGGTTCACTGCACTCCTGACAATAATCTGTGTGCAAAGTGTGAGCCTTTCTGGGCAGGCCTGTCAAAGGCAGGGCTTTACATGCAATGGCTGAGTGATTCCAATTGCAGGCTGGGCAGGGAGAACAGCCCTCTGTGTGGGCTGATATCACACCAACAACAGCGCAGAGCTCCCAGCTTTTATCGCAGCCCCTGGAGCTGCTCTCTCACAAATGATCACTGCCTGCATCCTTTGCTGCTTTGGGAAACGGCCAAGGCACGGTGAGAAAAGAGACCCAGCATGTCTGAAGTGAGCAGGATCACTGAAAAAAGGATGGGGCCAACCCCAGAGGCTCTGGGACATCCCAGAGCACACAATTCCTATTGTAGCTGTGCTCTCCTCCGATTGCAGCACGAAGAGATGGCACCTTTGGGCAAAAACATCCATTTTGTGCCATTTATTCCCACCTTGTCCTCCAAATAGCCAGTTCCTGGGACTCCTTCTGGGCCCCTGGGACCATAACAGGCTGTTGATGCAAGATGCAGGATAATCTCAGCTTTCCTGGGCCATTCAGTGCTGCCCTCCATGGAAGAGCTGGAGCTGGACGGGCCTTGTCCAGGGAAAAAGGCTCTGCCCCCCAGATCATCCCCTCCCAGATCCCTCAGAAGGGGCTGTCGTGGAATTGAGGAATGGTCGGGGGTGGAAGGGACCATAAGGATGATCCCATCCCACCCCTGCCATGGGCAGGGACACCTCCCACTGTCCCAGGCTGCTCCAAGCCCCAGTGTCCAGCCTGGCCTTGGGCACTGCCAGGGATCCAGGGGCAGCCACAGCTGCTCTGGGCACCCTGTGCCAGGGCCTGCCCACCCTCCCAGGGAACAATTCCTGACCAATACCCCACCTAACCCACACTCTCTAAATTTGAAACCATTCCCTGTGTCCTGTCCCTCCATCCCCTGTCCCCAGTCCCTCTCCAGCTCTCCTGGAGCCCCTTTCAGCACTGGAAGGTCTCCCTGGATTCTGTGTTTTCCTTCAGGAACCTGGTCCAGATCTGGGCTCTTCTTTAACAACCAACCTCTAAATCCAGCTCTGGCTCTGTCCCCTCCCTGTCCTCAGGCTGTCACCCCTCCCTGCACCCAAGACCTTCCCACAGCTCTGCTCACATCCCAGAATCCAGCTGGGATCGGCAGAGATCTGTGGGGTCTGAAAGTGAAACCCCCTCACTCAAAGGGCCTCGTACCCCTCAGGAGCTGAGGACAGTTTTCCTGCTAATGATGGCATCCATGTCCATGGAATCACCGTGCCGGGGTGGCCAGCACCTTCTCCAGCTGGGAGACCTGGGCTGAATTCCCAGCTGGAGCACGCAGCTCAGTCTGCTCTTGCTGTGACAGACACTGAGAGGGCAGAGAGGGCAGGTGATTCCCACATCCTGGGCACCAGAGAGCCACGAAGCCGAGGAAAAGCCCAGAGGAGGGGAAGAGGGAAGGAAAAGGGGGAGGGAAATGTTGCAGTGCACTCCTGGCCACCTCACAAGGCCACAGTGAAGATAAAATGCCACAGCTGCCCCCAGTGCCTCAGCACAAACCACAGCAGCCGAGCCCTGAGGTGTCCAAGTGGATTAATGAGGATCAGGTTAGGACAATATCACTGTTTACATGGACTAAGCTCTGTCCCTCGAGGCCTTTTAAAGCAATTCTTTCAACTGCTGAGGTATTGATTAGAAAGGTCTGGAACAACTTCCACCGCTACAAACCCTCTCTAAAGAGTTCCCAAACTCAAAGATCAGCACAAATCTCGAGTTTCTGACTCACAAGCCAATATCGCTGGGAGCCAGGGGAATGTGGAGATGCCAGGGGAAGGACAAGGTGACCCATCCACAGCCCGTGGCACAGAGGGACCTTCTCAAACACCAATTGCACCAGGACAGGTTGGGGCTGGATATGAGGAAAAAATTCTTCAGTGGTCTTCAGTTTCTGAAAGAAATAAAGCAACAACTGCCCCCAGCACAAGAAAGACGTGGGTCTGTTGGAATGAATCCAGAGGAGGCCACGGAGATGCTCCAGGAGCTGAAACACCTCTGGAGCCAGGCTGGGAGAGCTGGGAGCGCTCAGGAAAGAGATGAAAAGGATTTGGAGATACCTCAAAGCCCCTTCAGGGCTTAAAGGGGCTCCAGGACAGCTGGAGAGGGACTGGGGACAAGGGCCGGAGGGACAGGACACAGGGAATGGCTTCAAATTTAAAGAGTGTGGGTTAGGTGGGGTATTGGTCAGGAATTGTTCCCTGGGAGGGTGGGCAGGCCCTGGCACAGGGTGCCCAGAGCAGCTGTGGCTGCCCCTGGATCCCTGATAGTGTCCAAGGCCAGGCTGGACACTGGGGCTTGGAGCAGCCTGGGACAGTGGGAGGTGTCCCTGCCATGGCTGGGATGGGTCTGGATGAGCTTTGAAGCCCCTTCCAGCCCAAACCATTCCAGGATTCTGTGTTAGCAGGAATGTGTTGTCAGAAATGTGTTAACAGGAATGTGTTTATCCTGCTAAGGGGGCAGTGGGCACATTGCCCTTGGCTGGGAAAGGGGGAAAAGCTGAAATTTGGACATTTGATCCCAGCCACTGGAGACACCCCGACCACTGAGGAGGAACAACCTCCCCACAGCTGCCTTGGTACATCCCAGTCCTGAAAATTTTGGTTTTCCTCTAGTTTGGCTCTTCCCTCGAAGAGTTCCCAGATGGTGCTGGGAGCACCTCACCTTTCCCAACCTGCTGGGAGAGTTGGGGATCTCACCCCAAGGATACAACACAGGGGTGTGCTGAAAGTCTCCTCTGTGAGAGGACGAGACCTTTCCTCCCCAGCTCCAGCGCCGGGCGCTCCCAGCCTTGCTCCTGGATGCATTTTCCAACTAGATTGTTTTTCCTTCGGTTCCTGGGGACCTCTCGTGGTGGGAAGTAGAACCACGTTTATTTGGGAAGGGCAGGAGAGCTCCCGGCTGGATGAACGGCTCCTCCAAAGAAACGGTGGGATCAGAAACCAGCAGCAGCTGCCCCTGCCCTTGGAAATCTGCAAACACCCACCTGAGCCAGGTGAGTCCCTGCAGGTTCCAGGGGATCCAGTGGATCACTCCTGGTCTTACAGCACAAATACACAACCCTGGAAGCTGCAGGGGTGCCAGGCCTGCTGTGCCACCCTTGGAGGTCACCATGAACCCCCTGGGAATTGAATTCTGATGGTGTTTCCTTGCAGGAGCCTCCCTGGAGGAGCAGAGCCTGTGGCTGTGCACAGCTGGAATTCTTTGTGCTGCTTGCTGGTGTTTCAACCCTCCAGTCCCAGAAATCTGGCTCTGCTGGGTGTTTAATTTGAGGCTTTTTTTCAGCAGGGAAAAGTTCCAGTGAGGAAGACCAGAGCTGTCAGTGAGTGGGGGCTGTTCCACCCTCCTCCTGCAGCTCCCAGCTCCTGAGGCTGGAGGGCTGTGGGTGAGGTCAGCCCTGAGACCTCAGACAAGGCAGGGCTCACCACAGGCACCAGCAGGGCAGGCTGGACATCAGGAGGAATTTCCTCCTGGAAATGGGGTCAGGCTCTGGAAGGGGCTGCCCAGGGAAAGGTTCTTCCCCCAGAGGTGCTGGCACTGCCCAGGCTCCCCAGGGAATGGGCACAGCCTGAGGCTGCCACAGCTCCAGGAGCTCCCAGGGATGCCCAGGGTGGGATTGTTGGGTGTCTGTGCAGGGCCAGGGGCTGCACTGGATGATCCCTGGGGGTCCCTCCTCACCCTGGTGATTCCGTGATTCTGTGATCTACCTGGATTTTCTTACTATGAAAAGAATCCAGTGTGATTTAAAGTTGTTTTTTTTTTTTTTTTTTTTTTCTGAATGGATGCTCCTGCTCAGCACCTCCAGGACAACTCAGGTTGGGGTTTCCACCTCCTGTGCCCTTGGAATTGTCCACCCTGGCCCCAAGGGGGTCCCAGCACTGGGGGGTGCTGCTGAAGGCAAAGCCCCTCTGCAGCAGCCCTGTGTCCTGGTTTAGGGCAAGTCTGGGAGGAAACCTCTGAACGGGATTCCTCTGGAGAGCAAACCCAAACTGCCCCTCCCCCCAGCTGGCCTGGGAGAAGAACTTCCTCAGAGAAAAGTGGAAAAAACTATTTATTTGACAAAAAAACTGCCCACAAGCAGAAGGAATGAATAATATGAAACAAAAAAACCTCTCGTCGCTCTGAAGAGAGATGGCAGAACTGAGAGAAGTCCTTGCTGGGAGTTGGCTCAGCTCTCTCAGCCTCTTATCAGTCCCAGTCCCTTTGGAGCTGGAAAATGCTGAGGGCCATGAGGGCCAGGCCCGGTGGGCTGTGGGTGTGAGATCCTGGTCCTGCTCTGGGTTTTTCAGTCCAGAGCAGATTTAAACAGTCCCAAGGAAAAGGAAAAAAAAAAACAGTCCAGGAAGCTTCTTTGCCTCAGCTAGCTAGACTATCTAAAAGGGAAAAAACAAAACCTCTCTCTGGCCTCTGTCCATGCATCCAACGAACACACCATCCCGAGGAAGAAGGAAATGCAGAGGAGTGAACACTGATTTTCAAAACAAACTGTGAGCTTCTTCTGTCCCTGCTTCACTCTGAGAACCAGTGTTAGGGGCACAGAACACAACATACAGCACACAACATGCAGAACACAACATACAGCACACAACATACAGCACACAACATACAGCACACAACATACAGCACACAACATACAGCACACAACATACAGCACACAACATACAGCACACAACATGCAGAACACAACATGCAGAACACAATATACAGCACACAACATGCAGAACACAACATACAGCACACAACATACAGCACACAACATACAGCACACAACATACAGAACACAACATGCAGAACACAACATACAGAACACAACATGCAGAACACAACATGCAGAACACAACATACAGCACACACGGAACAGACAGGGGGGATACGGGCACCACAGTCACCTGAGGACACCCTGCGAGTGCTTTGAGCAGCTCCAGGACCCCTCCCTGCCATTCAAAGCTTTAAAGTGAAGCTCCAACCCCAGCCCAGCCCCACTGCCATCCCCCGCCGTGTCATTCCCAAGGGTTGGATAATTAACACACCATGGATTGATTGCCTGCAGTGCCTCTCCCGGAGGCTTTGGGCCCACCCTGCTCCCGGGAATCTGGGCTTGCCTTGGGAGAAGGCAGAGCCCAGCCCAGGACACCCCATCCTTCAGCCTGTCCTCCCCACTGTCAGCAGGGACCTGCCATGAGCTGCAGAGGAAATCCAGCTTGTCCTGGTGTTTGTCCCTGAGCCATAGGCCAGGATCGTCCCTCTGGGTGCTCCAGAGGTGTCTGCTTTGGGAATTCCAGGCCTTTTGCCTCAGGTGCTCTTTCCAAAAGGCAGATTTATAATTCTTCCCTTCTTTTTCCTCCTCCTGGGTTCCCTTTCCTCCTTTTTGAGGCCCTCCCTGTCCCTTGTGCTGTGCAGAGAGGCCTCTGATAAAGGGTTTGCCGAGTAGTTCAGGTGGAGGCCTGGAAGTTCACAGGATTTCTGTGTTGGAAAAGTTCAAGCCTCTCAAGACCCAGGAATTCCCAGTGCTGATGCTTTTACTGCTTGCGCAGCACTGGTTCATCTCTGGCTGTTTTCTGTGAACACCTCCAGCCCTGCCTCCTGGCCCTCCCCTGTCCCTCATGTCCCACCACTGAGTTCTCCAGAGGTCAGGCTTTCCTCCTTCTCTGTTATTCCAGACTTTGATAGACAGGACATGGAGCTGGTGGAGCAAGTCCTGAGGAGGCCACGAGGATGCTCCAAGTCTGCTCTGGAGCCAGGCTGGGGGAGCAGGGGGGGCTCACCTGGAGAGGGGAAGGCCCCAGAGAGGCCTCAGAGCCCCTGCCAGGGCCTGAAGGGGGTTCATAAAACACAGGGAAAGGGACTTTGTACATGGGCAGACACTGACAGGACAGAGGGGAACAGATTTAAACTAAAAAAGGGGAGATTTGAATTAGATATTGGGAAGGCCTGTGGGGCAGGGAAGGCCCAGGCACAGGGTGCAGCAGCTGCACCGTGAGGATGCCTGGGCTCAGCCTCTCCAGCTGGGTGAATTTAAAGCATTTTTCAACCTTTAGGGAGGGCCGGGCTCAGCCTGCCCGGGTAAAGCTTCACCTAAACCACGCTCCCAGCAGGGGCTGCTCCGGGGGAGCCTTTCACAGCCTCAACCAAAAGCCATTTTTGGCCCCATGTGGGATTTGCCAGCCCGGTAGCAATGTCCTGTGGACTTTGCCATCCCGCTGTGACAGCCCTGCAGACCCGCCTGGCTGTTTGGTTTTCAGGCACAAGGTGGCACTGGGGGAGCAGCTTTCCTTCCTTTCCCTGTCTCTTTCCCTTTCCCTCTCCCGTGCCTCATCCCTGGCCAGCACAGCCCAGCCTGGGCAGGCCCCTGGTGCCCCCCATCCTTAAATCCCAAATCCCACCCCACAGGTTCCCCCTCGGTGCAGGAAATGCTTCACCCTGTGAGCCCTGTGGGGTTTGGGTCCTGCTCTGGAGAAGTGTCACCCCACAGTCAGGGATGTGTGTGACACATCCTGCCAGTGCCACCCTGGGCACCAAACCCACCACACTCACACATTTCCCAATTTTCCCGCTCTCCTGAGCCCTCCCAGGGTACTGGGCATGGATCACCCCCCACCATGGGTCACCCCCACCATGGGTCACCCCTGCTGCCCTCCTGCTTCCTCTGCTCTGGTGATGTCCCCAGTGAGGTCACCCATCCTCTTCCAGGCCACTCCTGCACTTGGGCTTTCTGACGGTTTGGTGGAGGTTTTACTATTTTAAATTGATTTATTTTCTACTTGCCAGCTCCCCAGTGTTTCCCTGAGAAGGAGATAGGAGTGCTCTGAGCACTGGACACGGGGGAAAGGCCCCCTTGGGGCACCAGTCCCTGGCCAAGGGCCATCAGCACCTGCCCGGGGCCACCCGGAGGGGGAACAGCTCTGAGGCGCCCAGGACAATGGGCAGGGGTGGGGACACTCAGGAATCTCCCTGCGGAGGGGACAGGGAGGGGCTTTGTGGTGACAACAGTGCCCTGTGGCACCTCCCAGGTGAGAGTTTGGCAGAGGTGAGGGCTGTAATGGGAACATGAAGCAGAGCAGGTATTTAGAGATCCCTGTGGCTCAAGGGGATCCAGGGCAAGGGGAAAACCCCAAATCCAGCAAGGAATGAAGCACCCACCCTCCTGCCTGGCTCTCCAGGATGGGAAGGGGCAGAGGTGAACACATTGCACACAGAGCCAGCTCTGCCCTGCTCCGGGACCATTCCCAAGAACCCTTCCCAGCCCCATCCCTCCCCTCAGGTGCTGCAGCTCCATCACTCCCAGCCCAGGAGCGCCCGCCCAGCTCGGGGCACGCAGGGTCTGTCCTGATAAACACCCGGAGCTGAGGTAGGCAGGGAAGCTGGGAAATAACAGTCATGAACCATTTTAAACGCTGCAGAGAGGAGCAGGAGCCTCCCAGGCAGTTTTCCAGCCCAGTGGTTCCAACAAGCTCTCGGTGTGTTTACACACAAATAACAATAATTAACCAAACCCAACAGAACCACGGGTGCTCCTGACACATCACAACCGCAAAAATAAAACGCTCTGGAAAACAATCACACCTTTTCCGTGCTCTTCAGAGTCTCACACGAGTGCAGGCATTGAGTGAGACATTCTAGGGTGCAGTTACACAGGCTGAGATCCCACTTATCCAAGGAAAAGGCTCCCCAGGGAATGGGCACGGCCTGAGGCTGCCGCAGCTCCAGGAGCTCCCAGGGATGCCCAGGGTGGGATTGTTGGGGGTCTGTGCAGGGCCAGGGGCTGCACTGCATGATCCCTGGGGGTTCCTTCCGGGATATTCTGTGATTCCAGGAAAGCTTCACCCCTCTTGCACAGGATGGGAGCAGGAGGAGTTTTGGCTCCAGAGCCCTGGGCCTGGCTGGGCCCCTCAGGGAACAGGAACAGTGTTTTTGACTGGATGTGTCCCAGGGCAGTTCAGCAGCAAAATCCCAGAGAAACAGGGGACTGGATTACTTTCCATAATTTCCCACACAAACTTGTGGGGTGGGGGAAATCCCTCCTTAAAACATGAAAAGCAGCTGGTTGATCCCAAGGTTTGAAGGTTTCAAGGCTCAGGTAATAAATGTTCTACCTCCCAGCTCTTCCCGGGGAGGTCTGGAGCACTGTGGGCCCCTCATTCCATGGGCCATCAAATATTAAGGAACATTTTTAAGCAGCATTTTCCCCTCCTCACCCTGCAACCCCAACTGTTCCATAATTCCTGCCAGACTGAGAGGTGAATCCCCCTTCTCTACCTGCACCGCTGCACCCCTGGAAAAGGGGATTGGTGCTGACGGGGATGGGTGAGGGCTGGGAGGAGATTCCAGGCTGCATTCCCGGCTCCGAGGCTCTCCCTGGCAGGACTGGTGAGCAGCCAGCTCCACATCCAGCCCCCAGCACGCTCCCCGCGTTCTGTTTTTGGAATGTGCATCTCAGGAAAATCATGTTTTGCCTCGGCCGCTGTTGTCAGCGCTCACTCTGCTCGCAGCAGCCGAGAGATAGCCGCCGATTAATCTGTGAGATATCAATCAAAGGCCTGAGGAGAGGGCCCGGCGCTATTGAAACAGTTTAACCACTGATGGCATTATAATTATCTCGCTATCAACTGCAACAAAGCAGCTCAGCGGGAGCTGCTCCACTTAAACGCAGGAGGTCACCGAAATTATCCGAGCGGGGAAGTGAATGGAGAGCGCGACCTGGCCCCGTGCATTGCCGATAATTAATGGCATTCGTGATTTATAGCGGGGCCGAGCTCGTGTCAGGCCACCGGGTCACACCCTCGGCGCCTGGATGGGCCCTTCTGTCTCTTCCCGGCCGGGATTTGGGATGGGTGAAGCCTCTGCACCAAACGTGGGCCGTTCCCGGCTCCAGGGGTCCTGGATTTATTTCACACGCATTGGAGTCTAATTCCTCCCTGTGAGGGTGGGGAGGGGCTGGGATGGATTTCCCAGAGAAGCTGTGCCTGCCCATGGATCCCTGGCAGTGCCCAAGGCCAGGCTGGAGCACCGTGGGACAGCGGGAGGTGTCCCTGGCCGTGGCAGGGGCGGCACTGGACGGGCTCTAAGGTCCCTTCCAGCCCAAACCAGTCTGGGATTCTGTGATTCCATGGTGACCAGAGGGTTCTGCTACTTTGGGACTGGGAAACACAGAGCTGTGGCTTGACCTTTTCTGGATCAGAGGGAACAAAGCACAGGAAATAAGAACAGAAGGAAAGAATCCATCCAGCCTCCCTCAGGGCAGGGGAAGGGAGCAAGGCTCAGGTTTGCCATTCCAGCAGGAAAATCCAGCCTGGACACACAAACCCCATTTCAGCCAGGGAGGACAGGGCTGCCTGAGGAAGCAGTTCAGGACCAGGTGGGATGAAAATCCCCAGGAGAGGGCTGTGTTTGGCCAGCCTGGGGACAGAGCAGCTCCCCAGCACCTCCCAACCCAGCCCCAGCTGCTGCTGGTGACCATGGCAGGGCTGACCCTTCCCCGTTCCCTGTGCTGGGTCAGGCACCTTCCTCCGGCCAAAGCCAGACCCATCCCAGAGGGAGCAGCGCAGGGATGAGCCCAGTGCTCATCTCACCAAATCTGGCCCTGATCCCTTCATTTCCCTTTCCTGATTCCCATTTTCCTGCTCCACACCTCCTGGTTTTTCCCCTGGAAGTCCAAGCACCCCAGGGCACCTGGGCAGGCATTTCTTCTGCTCTCGTTCAGCCCAACAAGGGCAGCACAAAGACCAGTAGAGGATTTGGGGCTTTTTCCCCCCCTTATTATAAAAAGAGACAATCCCAGCCTGTAGCAAATCCAGGTTCCTGAGATCCACTTTGTCCCATCTCATCCCTTTCCCTCCTGGATCTCCGTGGGTGATCCAGACCCTCACAGGCTCATCCCACCACCTCAGAGTGACCTGTCCCCAAGCACCAGGGATTTCTGCTGCTTGAAACCAGGATCCACCCGTTGTCTGCACCTTCCCATGGCAGGGAGGTCTTGGAATCTGGAAAACTCATGGCTTTGGCCACAGCATCCCCACCTTCCAGCCTGTGATAAGGCACTGCAGCAGGATGGGCACCAGCTGCTGTCACGAGCTGTGCTGATGTCTCCTTCTTAGCAACAAAAAGAGAGGAAAAAAGGATTTGGATTTTAGGCACTCTGATTAAAATTTAAGGAAAGAAACACCGGCTGGTTTTCCACCCAAAATGAGAACTCGGGGAGGAAAGCAGGAGGTGAGGAATTCAAACACACACAAAGACCACAACCATCAGGAGAGAGAACAAGAATAAGGGGAAAACAAAGCAAGGGGAAAACAAAGCAAGAGGAAAAGAAGAGGAGAGATGAAACAGGAAAGAATGAGAGAGGAAAAAAAATCTGAAGTGGAAATAAGCAATCAAAAGGAATGACAAAGGAAAAGGAGCAAACAAAGGAAAACACACAGAGAGTAAAGGAGCAAGAGGGGACAGGGATGGAGCAAAGTCCTGCAGAGAACAAAGAGGGGATGTGAGCTCAAGACACAAAACTGAGACAAGACAGCACTGAAGACAAAGGGAAAGTGGAACAAAAATAGCGCCAAAGTGGAAACATGAAGGGAGTGAAGGTCCCTGGGAGCTGACCCTGGGCCAGGGGCAGAGCTGAGCACGGGCTGAGCCCGGGGCACCCACGGCCCCCGAGCTGCCTCTGCGCTGCCAGCACAGCCCCGGGGCACAGGAGGGGACAGGGGACCGCAGAGCCCTGGCTGGAGCTGTCCCCTCCCCTCCCGGGCTGCTGGAGAGGGAACAGCCCTGCCCCAGGAGAGTCTCCGAGGGGAGCGTCCCCGGGTGCCCCGAGCTGCCGCAAGAAACGGCAGAAAGAGCCCTGCCCGTAGCCATCCCTCCTTTCCATAGTGACCCCTCCTCCCCACAGCGATCCCTCCTTTCCATAGCGATCCCTCCTCCCCACAGCGATCCCTCCTCCCCACAGTGATCCCTCCTCCCCACGGCGATCCCTCCCTCCCCATCCTGAGCAGTCCTGTGCTGTCCCTCCTCCCTGGGGTGTCCCGGTGGGAATTTGGCTCCAGCTGGCTCCAAACCAGCCGTGCCAGGCCCAAGGCCAGCGCTGGGGCTGCTGCCACCCCTGGGGTCACCCCTCCCAGAAAGGGGAAATCGCCGTGTGCTGCTGTGGGAGGGGAGGGAGGGACAGGGTGAGAGCCAGCCCAGCAGGACAAGGGCAGGGCAGGAGCTGCTCCAGGGCAGAGATTCCCCCAAGGTTCCGTGGAGCAGCTGGGCCCGGCAGCCCCTGGAGATCCAGAGAGGAGCAGAGAGCCCTGGCAGCCCCTGGAGCACGGGGAGATGCCCCAGGGGAAGCTGCAGCCCCTGCAGGACCCCCTGGAGCTCTTTCAGGAGCTGTGGCCCATGGGGATCCATGGAGCAGCTCCTGAAGGACTTTATCCCATGAGAGGGCCCAGGGTGGCACAGGGGGAAGGCATGAGGAAGGGTCCACAGGCAAAGTGTGATGGACCAACCCCCATCCCATGCACCTGCACTGCCTGGAATGACAGAGCTGGGACTGACTGAGGGTGAGCCTGGCCAGCAGGGTTATTTATTGGGGTTTCACTTTGCCTCTCACCACCCACACCGTTTCTAATTGCAATTAATCAAATTCTTGTTCCCCAGATCGGTATCCTGCCCATGACGGTGCCTGGTGGGTGCCTTCTCCCACTCCAGGAGTTTTCCATGTGATTTTCTCCCCCTGCTGTGCTATGGAGGGTGCCTGGGAGCAGCTGGGTGTTCTCCAGAGCCAGCCAAGGCTATGCCCACCACAGCCCTCCCAGCTCAGCATCTCCACAGCCTTGGGAAGCTCCTGCACTGCCAAGGATCCCTGGGCTGCCTTTTGCTACCTAGAGCTGCATTCCTGGGCCAGTTTTCCAAGGATGAGGCTTCAGGCACTTTTTCCATGGTGGGGAACCCTGCAGGAAACAACCCAGCTCCTGGTGGGAGCTTGCAGGGCTGGAAGGATCCCTGTGGTGGCTCTGGCACTCAGAATTCCAGCTGCTGCCACTGGTTTGGTGCTGGGTGCAGTTGTGCAGCTCAGCCCCTTGTGCTCCTCTGGATTTCCCCGCCAGGGTGGGAGTTCCAAGAGCACAATCAGAAAATAATTCCTGCCTGGGTTCTTGCCCGTAACAATAAAACCTGGGATTACAACAGCCAGGAAAGACTTTTGGAGAGCTCTTACCCCTCACGCCTCCAAGCCACCAGATGGGTCTGAAATAAGAATTCCTCCTCTGGAAACTTCCAGGGTTATCCCATTCCTCCCTGTTCTTTGCCTTCTGTCAGAGGAACAACTCTTGACAGAGATCAGGGTGGCTGCTCCAGATAGTGAGTCCTGAATGGCTTCAAAAGGAATATTTGGCACTGCAGGAGCCCCTGAACCCCAGGTTGTTCCTTTCTGACTGCCCTGAGCACAGCCAAGCTCAACTCCAAGTAAGATCCAAGGCACCTGGGCCAAATTCCCAGCTGGGGGTTGCAGGAGTCACCCAAACCAGCAGGAAGTGGGAACTGACCCTTTTCCCTGCCATAAATCCCCACCCGAGCTGTTCCCTGGGTGAGGAGTGGCTGAGATGGGCAATGTTTGCTACCCTCATCCTCTGGGATGTGACACTGGGCCCACCTGTGCTGACAGGATTTCCTGCACGGCTGCAGATTGCTGGGCTCTGGAGCTCCTCATTCCTGCTGGTTTGTATTTGGTTGTGTTGCTGTCAAAAGGCACAGCTGAGATTCCCAACGCAGCAGGGCCAACTTCCCTGAGCTCCTGAGGGAGCTGAGGAGCTCCCCTGGCTCCAGGGGCTTGTGTGGCTCCTGCCTGCGGAAGACTTAAAGCCATCAAAAGTTTGGGGAATTTTTTGATTTATAAAAGCAATGATTCCAGGAACCACCTGCCCCCAACACTCAGGATCAGCCACCCCACAAGGTTTTGGCCTGGAAGTGAAATGAGCTCAGCCCCATTTCTCAGCTGGAAGGGTTTATTTCTGTCCCTAAAGTGCCCAAAGTCAATCTGATGCTTAAAGGATCATTTAAGTTTGGCAGAGCCAAGGATAGAAGTCTCAATCCTCCATCCCAATGTCCCTGGAAATCCAGCTGAGACTCCTGAAGGCCACAGAGGTTTTTCCCGGTCCCAAGCCAAGCAAGGATGGCTTCCCATCAGTGCAGAGGAGCTGCAGAGTTCCCAGGGCCTCCTTCCAGCCCACAGTGGCTCTGTGGCCATCAGCAGCGGGCCAGTGCCCAAACTCTCCGCGCCCAGGCAGAGCCTTTGCCATTGGCAGTCCAGGGGTTCAACTTTCGGCTTTGAAATGAGAGTTTCGCCTCATTTGAGGATTGGACAGAACCTTCTGGAAGGTACAGCACAAACTGCTGCAGAGGAAGAGCCCCTGTGGCCTGCAGAGGGTCCTGGTCAGTGGCTCAGAGTCCTGCAGGACATCAGTGCCCAGGGGTGTCCTCAGGGCCAGTTTTGGGGCCAGTGGTATTTAAATATCATCATCAATGACACACAAAAGGATCAAGGGCACCCTCAGCAGGTGACACCAAGCTGAGGGTGCAGTGACACCCCTGGAGGACAGGGCCATCCAGAGGGACCTGGACAGCTCCACAGTGGCCCTTGGGAATCGCAGGAGGTTTAACAAGGCCAAGTTCAAGGGGCAGCCCCTGGGATCAATCCAGGCTGGGATGAGCAGCTGGAGCAGCCCTGGGAGGAGGTCCTGGAGTTGCTGTGGGTGACACTGGACATGGGCCAGCCCTGAACCCCCAGCCCTGGGCTGATCCCAGCATGGGCAGCAGGAAAGGGACTGGGACTGGGATCCTGCCCCTGTGCTCAGTGAGGCCCCACCTGCAGAGCTGCCCCAGCCCTGGGCCCAGCACAGGCAGCACCTGGAGCTGCTGGAGGAGTCCAGAGNAGCTTTGGGGTGACCTCACTGTGACCTTGCAGGGCCCAAGGGAGCTGACAGGAAACATGGAGAGGTAATATTGTCCTGAAGTGCCAGGACATAAGGAATGGCTTCCCACTGCCAGAGGGCAGGGCTGGATGGGATACTGGGCAGGAATTGTTCCCTGGGAGGGTGGGCAGGCCCTGGCACAGGGTGCCCAGAGCAGCTGTGGCTGCCCCTGGATCCCTGGCAGTGCCCAGTGTCAGGCTGGAAGGGCTTGGAGCACCCTTGGATAGTGGAAAGGCACTGGCTGGGCTTTAAGGTCCCTCCAACCCAAACCATTCTGGGATTCCATGTTTCCATCTGTTCTGAAGCAGATTGAGCCATTTTCCAACATGGATCTTGCCCTTGGCAAAGCCCTGAGGGTGTAAAATGCTCTCCACAAGGGCTCGAGTTTCCAACCTGTGCAGCAGGGACTGGATGTGCCCCTGCCCAGGTGACACTCACCTGTGTGCCCCAGCCCGGGGGAGGAGCTGCTGCTCCCTCTGGTTACACTGAGACCCTTCCCTCCCACACAGGAAAGCATCAAGCCGGTGTTCAGGAGAACATGGATGGAAGGAATGGGTTCAAGGAGTGCCCTGAGCTCCAGGTGACATTCAGGAACATTTAGGGACACCCAGCCTGGGCTCAGGAATGCCAATGATGCTTTATTGACCACATGACATCTCCTTCCAGCTTGTGGTAACTGTCATCCTGGTGAGTGGCAGCAGCAGGCATGGATGGAATGGGAGTTAATCTGTGCCCACCGTCTCTCTTGATCTCTCCTTCATTTCCATTTCTTTTAAAAATGGAAGTTTCATTAAAACAGCAGCACTTTTCTATTAAATGAGTAAGGGAGAGGAATTACTGCCTCTGTATCTCAGCAGCAGAGAATCTTTTGAAAATCACTCAAGAGGCAAGGCTCAAATCAGATATTTAATAAGAATCACTTGGAGATCACTTCTTAAAGCAATTAACAGATGATTAGAGATAAGCGAGATGCAACAACTAGACCCAGATCTCAGACAGGTTTCTCCGGGGTGGGGGTGCAGCCCTGGGGTCACAAACGGTGCCAGGACAGAACAGCAGAGGAAATTCCCACTTTTCAGCCTGATTTTGCTCCTGTTTCCAGTGGTTTGGAAGCTGCAGCTGGAGCAGGGAGAAGGGGCCAACACCTCCCAGGGGCTCGGCCCCAGCTGAGGCTCCTGGAGCCCAGGGTTCATCTCCACCTTCCCTTCCCTGTGCTGAGCCAGGGCTTGCTTTTCCTTCTGCAGCGTGAAGGAAAGGCAGGTCTGAGCCTGAACATTCCACAGGACCCCAGAGCTCGGCAGGAGCGGGATCCTCGTGCCCTGGGTGTCCTGTGCCACCTGGCACAGGGACAGCAGTGGCACCAGGGACACGTGGCCATCCCAGAGGGACCAGGGACAGGCAGGGACTGGGACAGAGCCAGGCCCTCCTGCCCAGGGGCTCAGCACAGCCACACATCCCATCCAGCCCTGCTGCGGGAGCAGACGGAGCACTGGGGGCTGGGGCACCTCGCCCCACCGCTGTGACATGTGACAAAAGCCATCTGCTGCCACCCTGGGCACTGGCAGGGCTTGAGCTGGGCTGAGTTACAGCACAGACAACATCCAGGGGCTGCTGGTTGCTTATCCTGACCCACATAGGCTCTCCCTTCCAATATTTGCTCAATTTAAAGGCATTTTACCAGTTGGACCAGAGCTCTGGGGTCTCAAAGCCCTCAGGGCTTCCTGGAGTCACCAGGAAATTGCTTCTCTTGAAGGCAGCAGCAAAGGCAAGGGGAGCTGGCTCATGCATCCACAGACTTGTGGTCAGGTCGGGTTTGGAAGTGCTCAAATTTATTACACAAGAGATGATGCAACAGCGAAAAAGAGAGCAAAATTCTACATTGACTCTCTACTCTGCAAGTCAGGACAACTAAGGTTTTACTTCATTAAGGAAGGCAGGGGGAAAATCAGAGACAGCCCCAGTGGTTAAGGGAGCCTTGTAAAGCCTAAATGAACAATCAGTCCTAGGTGATGCTCGTTGCTGTAGAAGGAACAATGAAATAGATCTGCTTCTGTTCAATAAATTACTAAAACATCCGTTATAAACCTGCTGCATGGCATTGGAAATTCAGCTCGTTAAACATCCAGGGAGCTTCATCCTGATGCAAATGGAAGACAGGCATGAGTGCTCTGCAGCAAAGGACTCTGTGCACATCCCAGCTTGGGAAAGATATTTACACATACATCTCATATATTAATCTATTTTAGTGCACCCTAGCCAGAGGGCAGCCACGAAGAGGATTATTCTGGGAGAAGGACAGGAGATGGGCTGGTTTCTCCTCCCTGCTGAGCAAAGCCTGTGTCCATCCATGTACAACAATTCTGCAGGATCGTGTTTCCGTTTTCCAGGCAGCCACACCAAGCAGAGCTCTCCCAGGCGGATTTGGTAGCCAAGATTTGGTAGCCAGGATTACTGTGAGCCAAAAATAAATCAGGTGGGATCCCTCCACCGGAGTAACAAGCCTGAAGTGACTTCAGGGCCAAGAATTTCAGCCAAGCTGCCATTTGTTGGTGCCTTGGCCTCCCTCCCTGTCCCTTCCACAGCTCAGGAAGGGCTGCAGTGACTCTGGGGGGACCTTGGCCAGGCCTGACCAGGCAGGACAGGGGTGCTCAAGCCTCAGAGAACATTCCTGCTGTCAGCCAGGAGGGCAGGCAGACATCCCAGGTCATTCCCAAGGGGAATGAACCCCTTTGGGGTCTCCATGGAGGGAGGGGCTGGCTTGGCATGTGGGTGATGGAGAGGGGGGAAAGGGGAGGTCAGGGGGTTTCCACTGCATTTTTTGGGGTAACTTCTGTGATTAAGGGTTGGAAAAATCCCTGGGAACTGCTGGGGTGTGTTTTGCTTCTCCAAAACTCAGGGAAGGGGCGGCTGGATGCAGGGGCAGGAAAGGGAAAAGGGAACAAGGACCCAGCAAAACACCACATCCTTCAAACTTGGCTCCTTTGGGGCTTGGAAACATTCTCCTCTCCCAAGCTCCTCAGTTTCCACAGTTGCCAGGCAGGTCTGTCCAGGCTCGTGGTGCAAACCTCCCCAGCCCTTTGGGAGGGCCTGGAGTTGTGTGGGAAAGCAGAAACTCCCTGTCAGTAAATGCTCCCAGACTGCTCCAGCAGGGAATGGGGCACCTCTGGAGCGCTGGCCAGAGGGAGCAGCAGTTCTGAGCCAGCTCCACACAGCTGGGATCAGCTGGGGGAGACTCACACATGGTAAAAATAAAGCCACAAATGCCCATCTCCCCCAGGTCCTCTCCTAGGAACACGAATAAAGCTCTGGTTGATATTCCATCCTTCCCAAAGGAGTCCAGGCGGATCAGTCCCCGTCAGCCGTGGCTCAAGTCAGACTCCCCTGACTCTTTCAGCCTCTACTTGATGATGTTTTTAATTGTCCACCTCTGGCCCGTGCAGCTGCGCAGGATGAGGTCAATGCCAGCCATGCCCCTGTTCTCCACCTCCAGGCACCGGCCCGTGCCCTTGTTCAGGATGGCTCCATTCTGCAGTCAGGGGAGATGGGAAAAGATGGGAAAAGGAAGATGTTAATTGCCTGTGAAGCAAACCAGGAGCAGGAGGGCAGCCCTGGAAGGGGCACTCGGCTGGGTGGGAATTCAAACAATTCAAACAATAAAATAATTCCCCAAATAAATGGAGTGAGCATCCATTGTCCCTGACAGCACCCAAGGGACACCCTTAACCTTTAAGTCCCACAGCTGCTGCCAAGTGGGACGCTTCTGTAAAAGCTGTATGATTTACACTCTGCCTTGGGACTGAACTGTGTGAATGAATTTCACTCCTCATCCACAAGAAACAAAGGAATCTGGAAGTCACTGGCAGACCAGGCATAACCAGATCCACCTTTCTGCTACCAGAAAGGAAAACTTTGATTAGAAATTGTCCTGCAATGCTGCCCTGATCCCTCTTTACCTCCTCCCTCTGCCCCAGGAGCTGGAATTTGCTATCCCACGGCACCATTTCCCCTTTGTCCCACCCCACGGGCTGTGTCCCACGCAGGGTTTGGGAGGCGGAGGAGCCCCCGGGGGCAGCCCCAGACACACCTGGATGAAGTTCCAGCGCTTGTGGAGGCTGCTCTTGACCTTGTCACAGTCCAGCAGCTGCGGGAAGCGGCTCTTGCCCGTGTCCACCAGGCAGCGCGTGTCGGGCAGCAGCGTGGTGGTGCCCAGGGCCCCCAGGTGCAGGAACCCCTCCCGGGTGTACCGAGCCAGCTGGGGACAGGGGACAGCAGGGACATCGTCAGCACCCCAGGGTGACAGAGGAAAGGACAGCACAGAGCCCCTGGGAAATGCTGTGGGGGTGCAGGCAGTCCTCACACAGGGCACCATTTGTGACGGTTCTGGTTTCTTTTTCCCTGCCAAGGTCGGGGTTGACACATGGGAGTCACAGTTTTGTGTTTGGACTTGGATGTTTATTATTTCTTATCTATTTACAGGCCCACAAGCTGTGAGCTCTAACTGGCAAGCCAGAGGAATGAGGTAAAATGGAGCACCTCTCCATCTCTACCAGGCCTTTTCAAGGACAACCTGTCCAATTATGAAATGCCA
The DNA here is from genome assembly GCA_013397395.1 of Sinosuthora webbiana. Classification (NCBI taxonomy): domain Eukaryota; kingdom Metazoa; phylum Chordata; class Aves; order Passeriformes; family Sylviidae; genus Sinosuthora; species Sinosuthora webbiana. Next base: position 42,385 of record VXBN01001591.1, on the reverse strand, counting down.
CCTAAATTATTTTTATTTGAAACCCAGTAACTACTTGAAGTCTGCAATGCAGACTTTATTAACCCATTACAGAAAACCACCCAAACCCATGAAGAAGGAAGAAGGTAAAGAAGAAGGACCCAGACAATGCCCAAAGTCCCCCATCTTGACTCACATGTATTACTATAAACTAAAATCTTTTATGTAAGTTTTTCACCCTGTGAGATCACACAATTCCATTCAAACCACACACCCACAACCCCAGTGCTATCACTCAATCTTGGAAGCCTGTTCCAAGGCCTCAAGTCATGCTTGCTTGAGGGTCAGCACCTTTTAGCACAGAGAGTCTGAAATTTCCAGCCTCCAGGGTTCCAACAGATGCACACAGGGAAAGCAGAGCTGGAAGGAATAAATCCCAACCTTCTCCAGCCTTTTATCCCTGTTTGGGTTTGGTTTTTTCAGGTGCAGGTGAGGAACTGAGACACAGGAAGGGGTAGGAATAATTCCAAGCCTTAAAGCCCTCCTGGAGCAGCTCCTGCAGCCTCCTGGGATGCTGTGGGATGAGGGAATGGATGCTCTTCCCTGGATTCCAGCTGGCCTGGCTGGTGCTGCTGTCACAGCTGCTGGTGTGCTGGGTGAGCACAGCCTGCAGGGCTCCAAGCAGGCAGCAGCAGCAGCCAGAGGGGCCAGAACTGGGACGGGAGCCTGGATCTGCCCCACGGCTCAGCCCCTGGGAAAGGCTCAGGGCTGCAGACATTCCCACAGGATCCAACTGCCCACAGCTCCCAGGGGACACAGGATGGGAGCAGCGGGCAGGGATGATGCCCTTGGGGACACTGGCACACAAAGGACTCCTCCATTTCAAGGGGTGCCACCAAAATGATTTCCCTAATCACATTTAAATTCTGGAGTGAGGAGAAAGGAACGCCAGTGTCCTGCCTTTTATAGTTCAAGGGAAAGATCTCCACAGCTGCTTATTTAAATTATGAATCAGGCCATTATCCAGCAGACAAATAAGGAGGATTCAGCACGTTAATTAACTGAGCATATCTGTGACCCAGATGCCAGGGAAGAGGCAGTAAATCCCGCTGGGAGTTTGGGTTATCTGGGCTGTAATAATTAAAACACTGGAAATCAAGTTAAAACAATGTAACAGGGTCAGACTGCAGCTCATAACCCCAGGAACATCCAGGGTGCCCAGCTCCCTTGGGGTGGGCCTGGCTCTGCTCCCAGGTGCTGCTGGAGTTACACCTGGAGTGAAAATGTGTATCAGAGCAGGCCCTGAGCTCCCCACATCTCCCTGATGTTCATTCGCCAGGAGCTCCCCACAGGAGGGGTCAGGAGCAGCCCAAACCTTGATCACAGTCATGGAATGGTCTGGTGTGGAAGGGACATTAAAGCCCACCCAGTGCCACCTCTGCCATGGCAGGGACACCTCCCACTGTCCCAGGCTGCTCCAAGCCCCAGTGTCCAGCCTGGCCTTGGGCACTGCCAGGGATCCAGGGGCAGCCACAGCTGCTCTGGGGGCAAAGCTGCCCCATCTCATCCTCCCTGGGCAGGACGAGCCCTCCCCAAAGTCCTTTGCAAGACAGAACAAAATCACAGAATCAAGGAATATCCTGAGCAGGAAGGGACCACAGGGATCATCCAGTGCAGCCCCTGGCCCTGCACAGACCCCCAACAATCCCACCCTGGGCATCCCTGGGAGCTCCTGGAGCTGTGGTAGCCTCAGGCTGTGCCCATTCCCTGGGGAGCCTGGGCAGTGCCAGCACCTCTGGGGGAAGGACCTTTCCTGATCTCCAGCCTGAGCCTGCCCTGGCCCAGCTCCAGCCCTTCCCTGGGTCCTGTCCCTGTCACAGGGAGCAGAGATCAGTGCCTGCGCGTCCTCCTCCCATCATGAGCACAATGTAACCATGATGAGGTTCCCCTCAGTCTCCTCCAGCTGAACATTCCCCTCAGTGCTCCTCACACGGCTTCTCCTGAGGCCCTTCCCCATCCTTGTGGCCTCCTTTGGATGTGTTCATGGGCCCAGCCTTGAGCCACACAGTGCTCTCAGCCTGGCAGAGGGGTTTAACCACCAGGGTCATCTGAACTGGCACCTGAGCACCAAATTCAGAGTATTTTGGTGCCCCCAGCAGAGGAAGGACATGGAAGTGTTGGAGCAAGGCCAGAGGAGGACCTTGAAGCTCAGGGACTGGAGGAGCTCCTCTATGGAGCCAGGCTGGGAGAGCTGGGATTGTTCACCTGGGGAGGAGGAGGTTGTGTGGAGACCTCAGAGCACTTTCCACGGTCTGGGGGGGTTCCAGGGAAACCAGAGAGGGAGCCTGCATCAGGAACTGGAGTGACAGGACAAGGGGAATGGGGTCAGACTGAAGGAGAGCAGGGTTAGATGGGACATGGGGCAGGAATTGTTCCCTGGGAGGGTGGGCAGGCCCTGGCACAGGGTGCCCAGAGCAGCTGTGGCTGCCCCTGGATCCCTGGCAGTGCCCAAGGCCAGGCTGGAGCAGCCTGGGACAGTGGGAGGTGTCCCTGCCCATGGCAGGGGTGGCACTGGATGGGCTTTGAGGTCCCTTGAATCCAGACCATTCCAGGATTCTCTGGTGACACGTCTTGCAGGCAGGCAAAGTTGCATAAAGGCAAAGACAGAGACAGACAAGCCCTGGCTGTCACAGAGGCAGAAATGCCCCACATGTCCCAGACGGGCAGTGCCAGCCCCCGCCATCCCGTTTCTGAGGGGGAAGGAGCGTGCCACACTCTCTCCTCTGGGATGGCTTTTGGCAGCCTGTCCCCAGACACTTGGCCCAGCGCCCACGAGGCACCAGGATCTCTGCTCTGACATGTTATTGCTTAATGTGCTGGGAGAAGTAACTAGAGCACAAATGCGATGGCTCCCCGGGAAGGGAGCGGGGCGGGGCGGCGGGTCGGCTGGAAAAGGAGCAGGGATGTGAGGGGCTGGAAAAGGAGCAGGGATGTGCGGGGCTGGAAAAGGAGCAGGAATGTGAGGGGCTGGAAAAGGAGCAGCGATGTGAGGCGGGAAATGCGTCTGGCCGAGGTGAGATCTGTGCTGTGAACACTGGGAAAGGCAAACCCCAGCACGGGGCCTGAACTCACCCAACATGGCCTCAGCAACAGCCCCTGTGGCCCCACAGCCAAACCTGAGTGGGATTATCCCCAAAAAACCCCATCTAACTCACGAGTAAAGGTCCCACCGTGCTCCTACGACATTAATGGGATTTTCTTCTTTTGGGATGTCTGTAGAGAATCACAGAATGGTTTGGTAGGAAAAGAGGCTTTAAGGATCATCTCTTTCCACCCCTTCCACTGTCCCAGGCTGCTCCAAGCCCCAATGTCCATCCCGGCCTTGGGCACTGCCAGGGATCCAGGGGCAGCCACAGCTGCTCTGGGCACCCTGTGCCAGGGCCTGCCCACCCTCCCAGGGAACAATTCCTCCCCAATCTCCCATCCATCCCTGTCCTCTGGCAGTGGGAAGCCATTCCCTGTGTCCTGTCCCTCCATCCCTTGCCCCCAGTCCCTCTCCAGCTCTCCTGGAGCCCCTTTAGGCCCTGGCAGGGGCTCTGACCTGTCCCTGGAGCCTTCTCCTCTCCAGGTGAGCACCCTCAGCTCTCCAGCCTCTCCTCACAGGAGAGGTTAATTCAAAGCCTTAATTCCTCTTCTGTTATTTTGCTCCTCTCCAGAGTGAGCCAGGGGCCCCAGCCCAGCCTGGGACAGGACAAGAAACAAGGAAAAGACCAAGACAAAGGACCATAGGAAAATAGTTTAAAACTATCCCCACGCATTTCAAAGTGGCTCAAACTGATGAGGTCTTTAACCCCCTTCATCAGTGTGAGCCACATCTCCAGCCAGAGGCACTGACTGACAGCCCCGGCCCCTGGAACATCCTTCCATGAAACCTCATCCAGGAAACTGCACCTGGCCATGTTCCCTCCTTCAGCCGTCCCTCGGGGGAATCCCAGGGCTGGAAAATCCCTCCAAGCCCAGCCAGTCCCAGCTGTGCCCCATCCCCACCTCGTCCCCAGCCCAGAGCTCTGAGTACCACATCCAGCCCTCTCTGGACACCTCCAGGGATGGGGACACCAAACCTCCCTGAGCAGTCCCACCAAAGCCTGGCCACCCTTTCCATGGGGAAATTCCTGCTGATGTCCACCCTGAGCCTCCCCTGGCCCAGCCTGAGGCCGTTCCCTCTCCTCCTGTCCCTGTTCCCTGGGAGCAGAGCCCGACCCCCCCGGCTGTCCCCTCCTGTCAGGGAGTTGTGCAGAGCCACAGGGTCCCCCCTGAGGCTCCTTTTCTCCAGGCTCAGCCCCTTTCCCAGCTCCCTCAGCTGTCCCAGGGCTGGGGCTGATCCACCCTGGCAAAGCTGTACCTCCAATCCATCTCCTGTGACTGTGATTTCTGGCTGGCTGCATCTCAGGGATGGCAGAAAGTTAATTAGACATCCCAGCACCTGGGAAATAAAAGCCTTGATGACCTTCATTGACTCTATTGGAAAATAATTTCGGGTTGTTTAGCTTCCCTTCTGCTCTGAGCAGACCATCAATTAGCAGCCATCAGTAAAATGTTCAGGATTTGCCTTTTACCACAATTTAATCTGATTAAAGGGTGCTGTTTCGTCACCCCTGCTCCTGCCGTTTCCCCCATGAGCTCAGTATTGATGGCTTTGTCCTCAACTTCTGCTGCTTAAATGGGCAAAACATATTTTATCCTATAATTAAATGAAATGCTCTGCTGGGTGAACATTATCTTAAGTTTTATAGCATTACAGTGCTTTCTATCACCTTAATATATCACCATAGCTGTGTCACTGCAATGAGCTATCGCTGCATTATTAGTGTAATACATCATTACAGCAAGGTGCTTCCATGAGGGATTGCCTCAAAGATGAAGCCATCAAGCAGGAAAAAAAAATCCATCAGCAGCCTCAATATAATTACAGGATAAAAGGATGATGATGGAATCTCATAATGATTTGACCTGGAAGTGAATGGAAGCAGGGAGGACGGAAAGCTGAAGGGAAAATAAGAGAAAAATCCCCCAAATTTTGCTCGGTGAGGGACAAGTGAGTAAAGGCAAGATCTCACCTGCACTCGGAGCCACCACCCTGAACTGCAGCCAGGCTGAGCTTAAATCCATGGGCAGTCCCAGGAGACAGCAGAAATTGGGGATGGGACACAAACTGGGCAGCCCTGAATGGCACAAATCCCTCCTGGGGATCCAACATTCCCTCTCTCCCAGCTGGATCCACGGGCAGAGGGAAGGGGTGGGACTGGGTTTAGGAAGAGGGAGGGCATCCAAGAAAATCCCAGCACCTCTGGTGTGGCAGGAAACAGGAGCCACGGCCCCAGTGTCCTCGGGATGTGACAACCACACCTTCCCCCTCTCAGTCCTGCCAAGGCTGGCAGTGAAATCATTTCTTTGTTCTGAAAGAAGCAATGTCTGGGATGTCAAAATGTCTGGGATGTGCCCCAGGATCAAGGAGAGAAGGGGGGATTTTAGGATACCACGTGTGCTTTGGGACGTGACCAACTCCAAAGGAATCAACAACTCCTTGGGGGGTTTCATACACACACAAATAAATAAAAATTAAATATATATATATATATACACAAACCAGAGTTTCCATTACTTCTAATTCCATTCCCAGCCAAAAATTACAACCTGCAGCCCATTAATTAAACAGTTGTAGGGAAAGTCCAATTTCCTTCATGGTGCCACAAAGGCCATTTCAAAGCTTCTGCTCTCACTGATAGCTGCTTAAAACCAGCATTTTTCACGAGTTTCACTAATTGGATGGATCATGAAACAAAGGAACTGCCAAGAACTGGCTCTCAGCTGAAGAGTGAAGGGAAAATGTGGGGAGGGAAGACCAGGAAGGATGAAATGGGCAAGCTCCAGACAGCCAGCAAAATCTGACTTCAGAACTTCAGGAAGGGAAAGAAAACATTATTAAGTTTAATCCCAATAACACTGAGGGAAAAATAAATAACCTGTTCTCAGCCATTCATCCTGAAGCCCAGGGTCAGCAGCCAGTTGTCAGCCCAATCCAGTTTCTCACACAATAATGCACTTAGAGGCTCACATTTCCAGCCACAAAGTGCAAAAGGCAGTTGGTGCCATTTAAGAGAAAAATGGGCTGTTTGAGCAAGAGCAGTTCTGCTTAGCAGGGACTGATCTTTGTTTAAGGCAAGGGTAACCCAAAGTGGGATTTTCTCCACCCCACAGCTGGTTCCCAGCTCCTCAAGTTCCCAGCTCAGGCTCAGATGAACTCTGGGCTCACTCAGTCCGGGGTGACTGTGGAGTGACAACAGGATTTTTATGCTTTCCCATCCCTTGAACTGTACATTTTTATAGCTGAAAATGAACCTCCTTGAGCCTGCTGGGCCCCAGATGCTCCAAAACTTTTGGAGAGGCAAAAGGAGTGCTGGAAAACAAATCCCAGCCAAGCTGAAATGGCTCATTACCACAGCACTAATTGTTTTCTTTACCCCATTAGTCTGGGTTTATTCTGCTGGGTGGAAGAGAAGTAATCCCACAATGGGTTGGGTTGGAAGGGACCTTAATGGTCATTTTATTCCAACTTTCCACTATCCCAGGTGCTCCAGCTCCCATCCAACCTGGCCTTGGGAAGGAAACACTCAAATTGTGTCCATGATTATTGTTACTTACCTTTGTCTGGAAGGTGTTATTTTAAATTGCCTTTTTTTTTTTTTTTTTGCCTCAAATTGCAAACATTTCAACTTTCCAACATTTTCAATCTACAAAAATTTCCAATTTCTTTCCAGGCTTTTCCTTGCAGCTCTGGCAGGATTATAGGAATGCAGAAGACACTGGAGGAGCAGCTGGGCAAAGATACCCGAGGTGTTTCTAACCCTGGAGAACAAAGGGCACAGCCAAGCTGCACAGCCCCAGGCTGTCACCTGTGGTGGCTGTGCCAGTGGCAGCCTCACCTGTGGGCCCCAGCCATGGCACGGGTACAGAATTGCTGTGTGGTTCTCCTGAGGGCCCTGGTCCAGGCACACGTCCTTGGCCTTGTTGTTCCGCAGCTGGCAGGGAAAAAAGGGCAAGAGTTAAGGGACAGAAAATGGGCAGAGTTATGGCCCAAAAAGGGCAGAGTTAAGGCAAAGAGAGGGCAGAGTAATGGCAGAAAGTTGGGCAGAATTATGGCAGAAAAAGGGCAGAGTTATGGCACAAAAGGGGCAGAGCTGTGGCACAAAAAAGGGCAGAGTTAAGGCACAAAAAAGGCAGAGTTAAGGCAAAAAGGGGGCAGAGTAATGGCAGAAAGATGAGCAGAATTATGGCACAAAAGTAGGGCAGAGTTAAGGCACAAGGGGCAGAGCTGTGGCACAAAAAAGGGCAGAGTTAAGGCACAAAAAATGTCAGTTATGGCCCAAAAAAGGCAGAGTTAAGGCAAAAGAAAGGGCAGAATTATGGCAGAAGAAGGGCAGAGTTATGGCAGAAAAAGGGCAGAGTTATGGCAGGAAAAGTGGCAGAGTTAAGGCCCTCTTTTATCACAGGTAAGCAGGAAACTGATGCTCAGCCCTCTCTGGCCTCTCCACCTCTCACTGCTGTATCACCACGAATAACCAGGCAAAGGAAACTTAGAGAGCACTAAACCATTCTTTAAATCCAGGGCTAATGATGACTGTGTTTATATAACAATCCCCCTTCCAAGGAGCAGGGTCCCTGCACATGGCTGACTCTGTGTTTGGCCACGGGTGGTGGGGACAAACCCAGGCTTAGGCTGCCAGGAGCCTGAAATCAGTGCAGAACCCCCCAGATTTCTGTGAAATTTCAAAGTGCTCAACAAGGGAGGGAAAAAAGCCCACCTCGAACAAGGATCACCTTGGAATCATCACATCCTTGTTCCAGACGGGGTTTTTTCCAACCCAAACGGTTCTGAAATTTCATTTTCTATGAAAACAGAATTTTTGGGAGGTTTTAGCTTAAAGGCCTTAAGTACCTTTGAGAACAAATCTGTCCTAAAATGAATAACCCAGCTGGGGTACCCAGGCTTCAAGGAGCCTACTCCAAGTGCCACTACTCCATCAATTCCATTGCAGCAGAATATTTGTTATTAGTTCCCATAAATGACTCTTTCTATATTCCCAGAATGGTTTCAAAGCCAGCAGAGATTGAATTAAGTCCCCTTATTTTATCTTGTCCTTAAGCTGTTGTGACAAGGCACTGAATCCTCCAGAGACCTTTTCAGGAATTAGGCTGAGTTTGAGTCACAGGGTTTTAGAAGATGCCTGTGTATTAAAAGTACAAATACAGCTGCTTAATCCATGGAGTCAATGGGAAATATGGATAATTTCTGTCAATTCACTAAATGATGTATTAACATCTTTTACTTTATGCAGCCTTCAAGATCAGCAACAAATCCCCAAACTGGTTTTTAGAAGAAACTGGGAACAGATTTAGATAAATTCAGATAATTACACAGAAGAAGTCAGTTTTGATTCAGCCTCCTCTCCTTTGAGGCTGTTTCTCATCAGGGACTGTAAATATTAGCAGGCAGAGCTGAGGGACTAAATTACCTCTCCATAAGCAATGGTGTTGTTGTATCTCCTCATTTCTGGATAAACATGGTCCAGGTACCACTGGAAGTTTTTACACTTCAGGCTCTTCCTCAAGGCTTTCCTCTCAGAAACATCCCCAATGTCAATCCCTGGATTCTGAAAAACAACAACAGGACATCACTGAATGGTCACACTTCCAAAAAAAAAAAAAAAGGTAAAAATGAAAGTATTTCACTGAGCTTTGAGATCCTTTCCAAACTGCCTGGGAACTGCCTGTGGTGGAGTAATTCCAGGAATTCTGGGTTGTGTGTCCAGGGCTGAAATCATCACAAGGGAGATGTGGGTTCCAGAGGCAGGACAAGAAGGGGACACCAACTTCTCAGCTGGGTTTGAGGGCCCCCTTGAAATGGCCGTGGGCTGATCCTGGGACAGGCCTTGGTCCTCAGGGAGGGTTTACAGAAGAGGAGCCAAAGGGAGAAGAAAAGGTTTGGAGGAAAGTTGGGAAGTGCAGTGAAGCAGTGGGGAGTCTTCTCCCAGTTCTCCTGGGTTTGGATCCATCTGACAAAGACTGATCTGTATTTTTAAACATGGTATTTTTAAAATATTTCTCCTTCTCTTTGGGTTCTAAGGCACAGGACTTCCAGGAGAGTTTAGCAGCAAGTGGGTATCAGGATTTAAAGGATGGAAATGCAAACCCTGGCTGGGCACTGAGCACCAAACCCTTCCCTGACCCCACTGAGACACAACCCAGAGGAAGTGAGGGGTAAAAGGTGTAAAGTAAATGGGAAAAGAATGAAGGAAAGAAAGAAAGGTCTAAGATTCAAATATAGCAGAGACAGACAGCTGAGAATAAAGGATAAAAATGGCATGAGAAGGAAAGCTGAGGCTGAACCTCAGCAAAACCTCTGGGCAATTTGGGCAGTTCCAGGGTGGAATGGTGTCCCTGGAGACACGGCAGAACCCCAGTGCTCCTGCAGACAAAGCTGTCCCTGAGGAACAACCCTGCAGGGGCTGGGGGCAGGGCTGGAGAGCTGCCCCCCTTTACCCCACCATGGCATCTGGGGAGCTAATGCAGCAGGAGAGCCAAAGGCAGGCACACAGCAGCCCCCTTCTCCTGCAGGTGCCTGGGCTTCCACCCTGGCTGAGCTCCTGCTCTTGTCTTTCCCAGCGATCATTAAACACAACTGGGAGAGTAATTTTCCATTACAACGCTTGTAATGATCTCCTAATGAATTATTCACTCTGCTTTAGAAGAGACACCGTTTCCATGTGCCACTGAGAGGTAAAAATAAAGATGATTCAGTGCAGACAGGCAGGACAGGCTGAGGTCTGAGGGGGCGAGGTGGGGCTCAGAGCAGTCAGGCAGCACCTGGGATGGGCAGGGCAGGGCTGCAAAATAATACAAAATTTTACAAAATAATACAGGGCTACAAAATACTCCCGTGCCTATCCATAAAACCTCCCCCATCCAACAAGGCTTCCCTCAAATTAAATCTTGCTTTGATTAGGAAAAGAGCTGTGTTAAAAACTCATATGGATTTTGGGGAACCCAGACCTATTGGGAAGACCTACATAAAAATCTCAAGTTGATTTGGGGTCACCCAGGCCTGTTCTCACCCCCAGTGCTGATCCGTGTGATGCTGCCTTTTTCAAGCTCGACAGGATGGATTTTAATCCTTACTGCAATGCTCCAAAGCTGTCCCTGAGCAGGAGGGTGGTGCCTCACCTCTAAAAAGGAATCAGCCTAAGGATCAGGATTTCTGATCCCTGCCTACGAGCATTTGGATCTTGAAGCCTGTTTTTAAGATCTCAAATTCTCTCAGTCCTGGAGGCAGCTCTCCCTCTCCCAGCCCCTGGAGTGGTGCCTATCACAGCCAGGGCCCTCCTGCAGCTCCCTGGGAAAGCAGCTTTTCTTTCCATCTCTATTCCTTTGTTTCCTGGTATTTTTGTACCACCTGGGCCTGGATTCCCCCCCACCCCCAGGACCACAAACCTGCAGCTCCTGGCCCTTCCCTGGCTGTTCCCTAACACAGCACAGATCTGTGACTGCTGTGGCTCCAAATACCAGCAGCTCCCCCCAGATGTAACCTTTCTCAGAAAGCTGCAGCAGCAGCTCAGATTTTTGTGTTTTCCTGTTTTTCCAGAGGCCTGGGGCAGACACCAGCTGGTGATGCTCCCTCAGCAGCTCCAGGACTCAGCAGCTCTTTGAGCCTTGGCCAAGCAGGAGTATCTTGTGTTCATTTTCAGCGCCAAGGGATGGCTGGAAATAACTGCACCCAGGGGGGCTGGACACTTGTGTCACCAGTCTGACCTTAGAGTGGAACTGGGCAGCCCCCAGTGCTCGTTCACCTGCCCATCTCAGCCATGGCCCAGGAGCTGCCTCCCCATGCCCACCTCCCTGCCCTCCCCTGGCAGTGCCAGTGGCAGGAATGGGGCATTGATCCTGCCAGGGCTGCTCCAGGCAGCGTTTGGAGCTGGGAACCAGGAGATGCTCTCGGCTTCCAAGATCAGACACAACCTGCAGGGAGGGAAAAGCCCCAGCAGCAGCCTTGGACCTGCAGAAATTCCTCCTGGAGCCTGTGGAGCTCTCCCAGAAGTGCAGGAAGTGATCCCTGTGCAGGATGTGTCCCTGGACACGCTCACCTGGACCTGCTGGTGGCACACTGTGGTTCCCCAAAGGGTCATTGTGTGAGAAGTGGTGACATGGCAGATTTACACCAAAATTAACGTGTCAGATCCAAGAAAACCTGACCGTTTATGGGCAGAAATCAAAGGAACCACCGAAGCTCTTTAAGGAGAAGGTTTAAGAGGAAGGGGATCCCCTTCTGTGAGCCACCAGCCTCCAATCCTTTACCTTCAAACTTTCCAGCACTGGGAAAACGAACAGCCCCAGCCCCTGGGCCACCCATCCCTAGGGAGCTCTGGGAGGGCTCAGTGTCCATGAGCTGGGAACCCGAGCTGGGCTGGGTGTGACACAGGAATAAACCTGAGGCACTCACAGTGCAGACTGACATCTATCATCCCCCAGCAAACCAGGCTGCAGACAGACCCCACCTGCAGAGCAGTGTCAGGACACCCCCTCACGCTGGGTAAGCACTCAGGGAGACAAACCCCACAGGCCAGGTTCCATTGTTAGAACCACACTTCAGAGGCTGTGGGAACAGCAGGAATCCCTCCAAAGCCGGCAGCTTTCAGAGCCTCTCCCTGAAAGCCGAGGGAGCTCTGCTGGGGCTGGGACCCGGGGGGTTAAGCTGTGCTTAGGGCCACCACTGCTCCATCACTGAGGTTTTAATCAGGGAGTGAGCTCGAGGCCGGGCTGTACCTCCAGGGGCAGGTTCCAGGCGATGTAGACGTGCCACTTGTAGTCGTCCATCCAGACCTCGGCCACGCGCAGCGCGTTGCGCTTGGTGTAGAAGCCGATGTTGTTGTTGTAGGGCTTCTTCTTGCGCTCGATGTGGGCCACCCTGGAGCAGGGCAGCACCTCCATGCTGCCCCCACACAGCCACACCTGCAACACAGCCACAGAGAAAGGAGGGGGGTCTGAGCATCCCGCGTTATCCCGGCATCCCATCTCCAACCCACGGGAGAACCCCACCCCAGGTGCTGGAACCCTGGAGGCTGGAAATCCCTCTCAGGCTTTCTGTGCTAAAAGACCCCTGAGCAAGTACTTACACTTGGCTTGAGGCCTTGGAACAGGCTTCCGAGATTGAGTGATGGCACTGGGGTTGTGGGTGTGTGGTTTGAGCAGGATTGTGTGATCTCACAGGGGGAAAAACTTAGATTTGAGATTTTAGTATATAGTAATATATATATGGGGCAATATGGAGGATTTAGGGCATTGTCTACGTCCTTCTTCACCTTCTTCTTCTTGGTTTCAGGTGGCTTTTTCTAATTGGGTGGAAAAGGTCAGCATTGGGGGCCTTGGGTGGTCAATTATTGGGTCAAAAGTATAAACAATATAGGTGTCATCTTGTTATTGGGTGATTAGAGCTTAAATAACCTTGGAAAGAGTTAGAGGTGTCCATTTTACCACCATTTTCTAACTCTCGAGTTAGAACTCACTACTCATGAGATGACAATATAGGTAAGAATTAATAAACACTGAGTCCAAACACGAAACTGTGATCCCCGTGTGTTAATCCCGGCTCTAACACAAAGAAAAGAAAATAAAAACCTCACACTGAGACACACAGGGAGCATTTGTGGGGTTGGAACTGCAGGATCTTTATGTCCCTTCCAACCCAAACCACTCTTGGATTAACCTGTGCCCAAAGCTTTAGAGGGATCAGGTCTCTTCCTCACCCGGTGAAAGATCCAGTGCTGTGTTTCCTCCTAAATAAAAATTATTAGTGACTGGGATAGTTCAAACAATTCCAAGATCCCCTCCTGCAGAAGGGATGAGTCAGTGAAACATATGGCAGGGACAGATTTCTCCCACTTGAAAACATTTGTTCATTATTGTTCCTTCACGTGCTGCTTCAAATTCCCTTAAATCACAGTTTATAAGTTAATAAAATCTTATGAGATCCTCTTTTGATCTCACACACAGGGGATTTGCAGGAAGACTAGCCATACCTGGCTTCTTCCCTGCCTGTTTGTCGTCAGCAAGAAGTTATTTACCTTCCAGACAGGACTCCAGGCCCTGGGCAGTCATTCCAAACCCACATTCCAAGCAGGCTGCTCTGCATTATCATTTTGCACAGTTATTGTAACACCCAGCGTTTCTGGGATCCTTTCCAGGCTCACCACCTTCCCTCCTGTCTGTGGCCCTCATTGTCATGGACCCTGCTCGATTCCCTCTTCCAGCAGCAGCAGGAGTCCCCAGCCTGGAGCAGTGCCCGGTGTCACCTCCCAGGGGTGGCTTTGTCCCCAGCGTGGGGCACTGCCCAGGTGACAGCAGAGGTCACACCTTCCCTCGGGAATGCCCTGCTCCAAACGCTGTTCCCACCAGGATTGCTGCACAACAGGAGCCCCCAGCCAAAACCTGAGCCCTGCTGCATCAGCTGCTGCATAAACCTGCAGAAAAATCCCAGTGTGCTCTTGCCCTGTCACTTGACCTTTCAGGACACTTTAGAGACAGTTTCATGTCCCCAGAGTGGATTCAGAGCTGGCGTCTCTGTCTGTGACCTGCCTGTCCCTGCCTGTCCCTCCCTGTCCCTCCCCTCCTCCTCCCGCCCCAGCCAGGCTGACAAGGTCCACTCAAGCTCTGCAAGAGGTCACAGGCAAAGCAAATCAGAGCTGAACTAGGCAGCCCCAAAGAAAAACAGATTTTTAAAGGAATATTCCCAAGGCAGGAACTGCCTGTGTTTCTTGCCTGCTCAGTTCTTTAGTTTCTCAACATCTTGGTGGAACAGAGGAATGAGCTTTGCCCTCAGGTGCTCCCAAGGCTGTGGGGCTCAGCCACTACACTGAAAAAAATCTTCCAGTCCAGAGTTATCCCCAGCATCTCCTGGCTTTGTACTTTTGGGGATTTGTTAGGTTTGTCCTGCTTTAAAATCAGAATAATTAGTTTCAAATTACTAAAATCATCATTCACGTGATTTTCCAGCAGCACACCCCGAGTGACACCATTGCACTGTTACCCTTCTGTGCTTCAGTTAAATAACTCACGTCAGCTTCCTTCAATTTCAGGAGTATCTGCACAAACCACCTGGAAATCCCCACACTGGAATGACCTGGTGAGGCAGAGAGCTGGGCACGGAGCAAAGGGGTGCACATCCCCAGCCTGCTCCAGAAAGATCAATACAAACTTGATTCAGGAATTATCCAAGGAAAGATCGTACATCCACCTCCTAAACAGGGCCTGAACTGTCATTACAAATTTTTAGAACTCCTGTTTTTATCAATATTTATAGGTATTTATAAATATTTCTGCTGGGAACAACAGGAGCAAAGAGAGCCATGAGCCAGGAATGGCCAAGTCACACTGGAATCTCTGTCCCAGGAAGGAGCTGCTTGTTCCCACGTGGCCCCACAAGGAATTTCTGCCCCTCCTGCACCCAAAATGCAGGTGAAGAGGTGCATAGGGAGCTGCAGCCCAAGTGAGTCCCCCATGGCTGTGGGGCTGTGCCTGCCCCACGAGCTCAGAGTGAGGCCTCAGCCCTGACCACAGCTCAAGGGCACAGAATTCCTTCTCCTGGTGCCCACAGGACACGTCCAGAAGCGCCCAGTGGGTCCAACCCTCCCAGCAGGAGGACAGGGACCTGCCCTGATGTCCCAGCCCTGACCTCACCCCGTGGCACCCAGCCTGGAGGGCAGGAGGGTCCTTGGAACATTTTGTGTCCCAACTGAGCAGCAAGTGATCCCAGCAAATCCCTCTAACACACAGAGCACCTCCCTGCTAAGGAATCCTACTGCATTTTTCATGGAATCACAGAATCCCAGAATGGTTTGGGTTGGAAGGACCTCAAAGCCCATCCAGTGCCACCCCTGCCATGGCAGGGACACCTCCCACTGTCCCAGGCTGCTCCAAGCCCCAGTGTCCAACCTGGCCTTGGGCATTGCCAGGGATCCAGGGGCAGCCACAGCTGCTCTGGGCACCCTGTGCCAGGGCCTGCCCACCCTCCCAGGGAACAATTCCTTCCCAATACCCCATCCATCCCTGCCCTCTGGCAGTGGGAAGCCATTCCCTGTGTCCTGTCCCCCCCATCCCTTGCAAATTGTCAACTGACACAAAGCCATGCTCAGAGGCTCAGGGTACAGTAACTCAGCAGGTTAAATATGATGAGCAAGTCTCCAGTTTTCCCTGTTTCCTGACATTCCCAGTCCCACACAATTAAATTGCCCCTCATTCACCCATGAAGTGATACAGAACTAAAAACAGACCCGCTCCCCCCAGAAAATGAGGGTGAGTCAATAACATCTCTATCAATCCACACACAGGAGGAACCAAACCCATGGAAATGCTGGGATTTATAAATAACACCAAACTCTAGTGAAGGAATCCCAGAGAAACAAACAGACAACAAATCCATCACCCGGAGATCCTCAATATGTTTTGCAGAAAGCTGCTGGAGAATCCACTGTTACTCTTTTCCAAGGAAAATGTGACTGTCCTAAGGATTCCACAGGGAAAAGGAGTGGCTTGTCTTGGGGAGTGACATGTCCAAGCACAGCTGACACTGCGCTGCTAAATCTGCTTTCCAGGAGCTTTGCCACGTGACAGAAGGAGGCTCAGGGGGCCCTGCTTGTTTTCTGCCTGGAAGGAGTTTCAAGACAGGTGGGGGTCGGTCTCTTGTCCCAGCTGACAAGGGGCAGGACAAGGAGGAAGAGCTTCAGCTTGTGCCAGGGGAGGCTTAGGGTGGAAATTGGGAAAATCTCTTCCCTGCAAGGGTTGTCAGTTATTGGAACAGGCTGCCCAGGGCCGTGGTGGAATCACCATCCCTGAAGTCAGTGTTCAAAGTGTTCAAAAACCAGGTGGATGTGGCACTTGGGGACAGGCTCAGTGGTGGCCTTGGCAGTGCTGGGGAATGGTTGGACTCAGAGGCCTTCTCCAAACTCCCGTGTCCCTGTCGGAGGCAAACTGTGGTTATCATGAGGTCTCCTTGTGACAGGCTGTGCTCACGATGGAATGAGGCAGCCTTGGTTCCCAGTGACCCTTTGGAAGCACAGACACAGGTGCTGTGGGTGTGTGAGAGCGTTTGTGAGACAGGTGGGACCCCAGAGCCTGTCCAGGGCCAGCCCAGGCTGGGACAGGGCTCAGCAGTGATGCCGTGGGGCAGCAGAGCCCCAGGGGAGGCTCAGCACCAGCAGCTCCTGTGCCAGCACACCCCAGCCCTCAGCTGCAAAGGAAAAGTTGTTTTTCCAATGCTCTGGGAGAGCTGGGGGTGCTCACCTGGAGAAGAAAAGGCTCTGCAGAGACCTTAAAGCCCCTCCCAGTGCCTGAAGAGGCTCCAGGAGAGCTGGAGAGGGACTGGGGACAAGGGCTGGAGGGACAGGACACAGGGAATGGCTTAAAAACGCCAGAGGGCAGGGCTGGATGGGATATTAGGAAGGAATGAATTTCTGGCTGTGGAGGTGGGGAGGCCCTGGCACAGGGTGCCCAGAGAACAGTGGGGACAGTGACCACCCTGGGTCCTGGCCACGGTGTCCTGGCTGGAGCAGGGTGTGACATCCGTGAGGAGCACTGACAGCTCCCATCAAACCCTGCCTTTATCTCCTCAGAGCGAATTTTTACTATTCAGACTGAAATCTGTCCTGGACCAGCTGGAGCTCTGCAGTTAATGCAAAGAGACAACATCTAATGGTGTCAGGACATGTCTGCAAGGGAAACTTGGATTCTCTCAACACATTGTGACAGAAGGAAACAGGGGGAAACCCTTCCCTACCTTTGATTCCACCCACTCCAGGCATTTCAGCTGATAACTTCATTTCTAAGGTGATTAGCAACACCCTGCCTTAATTAGCCACAGATTTCCCATTTAGCAGCTTTGCCTTATCTTTGCTCCCCTCTCTCCTTTGAGAAGTAGCTTCCAAAGTTAAGAGGAAAATACAATTGCTGGGGCAGCTGAAATAATTCAGAATGTACCATAACAAGGGGCCAAGTAACCAAACTGAGAGACAGAAAAACAAACAGCAGAAAAGGCAAAGAAAAAATAATTTTTCCTGTAAAGTCCTGAGAGACTTTATCTCTCCAAACCATCGCTTTTGTGGGAACAAACAACACGCACAGCCACATTCCCAGCACACCCATCCTCCCTGTTCCCACCCCATGGGACATGCCCCATCCCAGGGCCCCACAGGACACCAGGGGAGGAGCTCCCCAAGCCAAGCTTGTGCTGCCAGGAATGGGATGCAGAAGTTGCTCCCCCAAACCTCTGTGCTCCCTTTGTTTCCCTGGCACGAGGCTTGTGGAATGGAGCAGTGGGACACCCCTGTCCCAGCCAGCCTGTTCAACCCCAGTTTTGGGAGATAAACACCTCCCCATAAAGGTGTCCCTTTATGGGTGACAATCCCATTCCAGAGCCCTCACACCCAGCAGGCTGGCTGGTATTTGACATTTCTCATGGATATATTTATACAGAGATGGGTGTTGGATCCTAAACCATCACTGGAGTGCTCCTCCAGCTCTGTGAGTGCCACTGTCTCCTGTCACCATCCCTGCAGAACTTCAGCAGTGGAATCACATGAAGGGGAGCTGGGAAACCACACACAGAGGGGAACAAAGGGAGGGAAATCAGCCTTTGGGAGCTCTGGGACTCTTGATCTCTGCAGGTGGACGAGAACTCCAGGAAGAGGAAAATCTGGATTTTCACAGATCACATCAGGCCTGGGGCTGTGGGATTGACCCAGAGCAGTGACTGGGCCACCTCTGAGGCTCAGCAAGGCCACAGCCAGCCCCACATCCAAAGCTGGGGGATGCAGAAGCATTTCCAAGCGCAAGGACCAAACCCTCTGGCACATCCCTGGATGGACCCACCCGAGTGTCCTGCTGGAAATCCCCGCACAGCTCCATCCTGAACAACTGAGGAATTACCCTGGAGACCTGCAGGGAGAAGTCAAGGAGACTCCACGTCCTGCAGTTGGAACAGGAAAAGGAATTTCACTGCTGCACCTGTTGGTTTCTTGCCTCGTTCCTGAGGCCACAGAAAACCTTTCTGGGAGGATCAGAAGTAGCCAGATCAGGCCCAGTACCCATGGGCCACCTCCCTAAAATGGCACTTTCAAATGGACCTGCCCATCCCAGCCCACATCCATTCCAGCAGAGAATGGAAGTTGGAGGAGAGGGTTAAAATACATTTTAAAAACTTAATTCTTTTTCTTCTTTGGCTCTCCTGTGCTCCTGTTTTAGCCTCATGGATGATACACTTTAGGCAGGTTCCTGTCTATCTTGTGCCAGACCAGTAACAGGAATGTCCAAATTTTCCAGTGTCCCAATGTCCAACATTTCCTAAATTAATTCCTTTTGTAATGGCAACTAAAAATGCCAAAGGGGAGTGGAATCAGAGGCACTCCACAACCCCTAACCTGCAGCAAAAGTGGGTAATAACCACTTTTCATCCTCAAGCAACACAAGCAGTTTAACATCTGGCATCTTGACAAAATAAATAAAGCAAGATTTCCATCCATGCAGAGCAGGGATTCTCCAGGAGAAGTATTCCCACACACTGCAATGGAGTCTGGAGGCTTTTCCAAGGAAAAATCTGTGCTGTGCTTCTCCAACAAACACAACCCAACTTGCTCCAGACACTGCATCAGTGCTGGCTGCAAAAGGGATTATCACCCAGTGAGATCCATCAGAGGCTTGGTGGGAAGCTGCATTTCTAAGATTGTGATGCCAAAGCCCAGGATGGGGAAGAGTCCTCTGGAATGATGAATGTCCACACCCCCTAGGCTTGGGAAAACTGCTGGAAAACTGCATTTCACCTCCCAGTGCATCAGGAGTGACACCTGAATTTCTGCAACATGAAACTACGGCACCCACAGCCATTGCAGCTTTGTCATTTCAGTCTTCCCAGAAGGGAATCTTTCAAAAAGAGGAGCAGAGTATTTTTAAATCCCATCTTGGAGCCAGTTTCTCCCAGCAGAACTCCCGGGCTCTGCTGGAGCTGGAGCCCAAATCTGCCTCCTGAGCCCCACGTGGCTGACAGCACATCCCTGCAGAGCACTGAGGGGTTTGGAGAGATCGTGGAACAAATCTGGGTCGTCCTAATGAGTTTAGAGCTGAAATTCCTCAGTGCTCTGATGTTATCTGCTCAGCCTTGGCAGTGTGACAAGGACCTGATTATGTTGTAATAGCATAATGCAAAGATTATTACAGGCTCATAAAAGACGAGTGCCTCAAAAACAGCCTCCACAATACCTGGAGGCCCTGCAGAAGGAGCTGAACACGCTGGGCTTTGTGCACTCCCAGCACAGAAATTACCTGCAGGATCTGACCCTGATCTGCTTGGAGGTTGCTCTTTTTTTATTATTTTATTGCCAGTAATGTACCAAAAGCATCTTGATCTCATTTTCCTATTACCATTTCTGTCAGAGCTGTAAAAATAAACCAGCATAAATAGCTCCCCAGGATTTTGATCTATTTTTCATGCACAAAAAGCCTTTGGAGGAAATGATCCACAGCCAGTTCTTCAGCCTAACAGGATTCCATGTGGGGAGTGGCAGGAGGAGGGGGAAGGTGCCAGGGAGCATTGGAACCATGAGAGCTGGTTCTGAAAGAGCATTATTGATGTGGAGAGAGGCAGCTGAGGGACAGAGCAGCTCCTGAGCTGACAGCACCCAACTCCATGGAGCTGCTTCCAGCCTTTGTGACTCCAGCACATCCCCGTGCTCTGTGATCTGTAATTACAGATATTCCCACCATTCCTGATGGGAAGGTGCTGGGAGAGAGCCAAGCTCCTTCATGGATGCTCCTGCATGGGTCTGGTTGGCTGTGACTCTGCCCATCCCGCTGGAAAACTGCTCAAGGAATGTGTCAAAAGAGCAGCTTCTGAGTTCAGAGAAGGAAAATGCAGAGGGAGGGACAGAGGCAGGGTCTGGGTGTGGGGACTGGGTGATGTGACTGTGAGCAGACACACACAGGGACACGTAGGGACGCACAAGGACACACACAAAGTATTTTACTCCTTGTCTGTGCTCAAAACCACACTTTAGGCATTTCCTAAGACATTGTCACCTTGTTCCACTCCCCTGCCATGGGCAGGGACACCTTCCACTGCCCCAGCCCTGTCCAGCTTGGCCTTGGGCACTGCCAGGGATCCAGGGGCAGCCACAGCTGCTCTGGGCACCCTGTGCCAGGGCCTGCCCACCCCCCCAGGGAACAATTCCTTCCCAATATCCCATCCATCCCTGCCCTCTGGCAGTGGGAAGCCATTCCCTGTGTCCTGCCCCTCCATCCCTTGTCCAAAGTCCTTCTCCAGCTCTCCTGGAGCTCCTTCAGGCACTGTAAGGCTGCAACAAGGTCCTCCCAGAGCCTTTTCCTCTCCAGGCTGAACATTCCCAGCTGTCCCAGCCTTTCCTCCCAGCAGAGCTGCTCCATCCCTCTGCTCATCCTGGAGCCTCCTCTGGACTCCTCCAGCAGCTCCAGGTCCCTGCTGTGATGGGAGCCCTGGAGTTGGACACTGTGAGTCCCATGGCTGCGTTTCAGACAGGAGGGAATGGCCACGTGTCCAGGAGAGTCAGAGGGAGCCAGGACCAAACCTGCTTTTGTGTCTTGCCAGGCCCCAGGGACACTGCACTGCCACCATCAATGCAGTGATGCCCAGGCAGGGCCAGGGGGATTTGGGATCCCTCAGTAGAGAGGGGCAGCAGGATGTGCCCATTCCTGCAGGACAGATCTGTGTCCATGGGCTGCTCCTGCCCAGCTGCAGGATGGAAACATCCAGCCAAGCTCCAAACCAGATGGCTGGAGCCCAGGAGCTCTGCCACAGTTTTGCCACTCTCTCCACCATCTGCTTGTTTTCCCTGGCAGGGTTTTAACTGGAGATGCCACTGGAGATGGCTGCTCTCCAGTGTAGCCATCATGTCCTTGGAAATAATGAGCACTCTGCAAGCAGGAGTTTAGAGTTTAAAGCCTGAGTAATCTCTGTAGCTCTGACAGTCCCATCAGCAAACTCCCTGATAAGTGACTGTCACAGAGCTCCCAAAAAGCTCCAAATGTTAAAATTCCCATAAATCCCTGGAAAAGCCCTGAGCAGAGGCTCTCCTGGGTTAATGACCTCCTAACTGCTGCTCCTCTCATCCTGGTGGCACCAGCAGCTCCTTCAAGTGGGGCCAGCTCCTGAAACATCTCCCAGCAGGACAGAGCAGCCTCTGAGATGGAGTTCTGATGGGAGATCTGGGGGCAGCATTCAGGGTGGTGACAGCTGATCTGTCCATGGAACACTCCAAGACCTTGTGAGAGAGGCCACCTGGACTCTCTCTTTCATCTCCAGATGTTCCCAGAGCGAGTGACCAGGGCCTGTGCTCACTGGCAGATGTTGGTTTGACAAAGCCCACAGCATTTCCTTGCTGGACACAAACTTTGGGTGAGTTGCCACTGATTCCTGAGCCCCTGAACCTCTCACAGCAGCCAGAAATGCAACCTTTCCACCAGCACAGCCAGGGAACAGCTGAGAGACAGATTTGGAAAGGCTGGAAGCAAAAATATATCTGATTCAAAATGTTTTCCTCCTGTTCTGCACAGAACTGATTAAAAGCAGAGCTGAGTCCCATTTTATTATTAATGGTATTAACACTCAATCTAATCTGGCTCTAAGCCTTGTCTGGATGTTAATTCCTGCCCTCCCTGAGCCCAGCAGCACAACTCCCAGTGTCTTTTCCAGGGTTTCAGCCTCCCTTGTCTAAGCAGAGCAGCAACAGCTCTGTGCTGACCCCAGAAAGGATCTGGAGATGGCTCTGGATACCCTGGCACATGCAGGTGTTACATCCCCCACTTTAATGGACCTGGTGTTGGTGGATGAAAATGCAAACAGATCTTGGTCAATTCATCCCCTCTTTGATCAAGGGTGAGTTTATGCGTTTGCATTATTTATTGCAATTGAAGAATCGCAGACCTTAAGGAAAACACCCCAGGTTTTCTGGCAGAGCAGCCTCAGGGGCCCTCCCTGAGCCAAAACCCACCCCAGCCAAGGCAGGCAGAACACACTGGAAATTGCAGGTTGGGATGACCCAGTCCCCAGGAACAAGAGCACCTTCAGTCCCAGCTCCATGAGGAGATCTGAGGTGACAGCAGAGCCACCCCCCTGCACAGCCACAGGCACCTCTGCCCCCTCCAGCTGGGCCCAGTCCCAGCCATGTGTCCCCACATATCTCAGGGAAGGGCTGACTGAGCTGATCCTGGCACAGCTGATCCAATGCTGGGGCTTGGCCAGCTTTGAGCTGGAAGGGCACCCCACACCTCCCTTCAGCCTCAATTATCCCACTGGAGGAGAAGGGAACACAGGTGCCCCCTGGTAAGTAACAGCTGTGTTAATTACCCAATACAGCCTCACCCCTGATGAGTCACAGCTATAGCCAATAAGGATGAGTGAGATAAAAGAGGGGGTGAGCTGGTGAGAGGAGGAGCATCATGAAGGAGGAAGCTTGAGGAGCATGAAGGGGATAATCCTAAAGCAGGATCCTGGAGAGAGAATCACAGCTGTGAGGTCAGTCTGGGTCTGCAGTTAGAGCCTGTTGTTGGAACCTGCAGTCACAGTCTAGCTGGGTAAAAGCTGCAGTCAGAGTCTGCAAACTCATACCTGCAGACAGAGTTTAGCAGGAAATAACCAGCATTCAGAGGCTGCAAGGGAAACCTACAGCAGGAGCTTGCTACAGCCTGTGTCAGTGAACAGTTGGAGTCAGGATGGCTGAGCTATGAAGAGGAATAAACCAGGACCCTTTTCATGCTGTGTTTAACAAGAAGACTGTGCCTTGGCTCATTTTTACCCTCTAATAAGAGGGCTGCTGCAACATTCTTCAATTCCCATAAAGGGATGCCTGACATGGATGTATTGGAGGTCCCAGTGAGGATACTTCTGGGTCTGGGGAGGGAAGGTGTGAAATCCTGTCTTGGCTCTTCCCCTGAGCAGCCTGACAAGTTCTTTCTGTGCTGTTTAACTTTGTTCCCTCCTTTCACAGCCCCTGACTGAGGCACAGCAGGAGGACAGAGCTGTCACAGCTTGGGGATGGCTCCTGCTGCACTGGCAGTCCCACCCCAGCTGGGGCCTGCTCAAGGCACTGGAATAGCAGGAAATTCTCTTTTAGGGACATTTTAAACTTCAGTGTCTATTGCAGTCTTTTCCAGATATTCTAATCTCCATCTCCACATCCTGTGAATTATCCCAGTTGAGAAGATCCCTATAAAAACTTCTCCAGGTTGGATTACTGTGCACCATTTAAGAACTCTTTTTAATTACCCTCTTCCCAAACACTGTAAAGTAACTCCTGGACAGGCAGTGCCCACAGGTACCAGAGTGAAAACCTGGTCTGGGATGTTTTCCATGTTCCTTAGAGCATGGAGGAGATGGGATATCCACTGTGTGATGCTGAGATGGATCAGGAGACAAATTCCCTTTGGTCATGTAGCAAACAGCACACAAGGACCCGAGCTGTGCCTGGGGTCTCAAAGAACAAAGGTTGGCGACGAGCTGGAGGCTTTTAAAGCTCAACCTCTACTTTTACTGATCAAAGACTTCCAATAAAGTTCTACCAGAGGAGCTGAATGGGGAGAGCTGAGCAGCACAGGCACACTGCCAAGTGAGAGGGATAAACCTTAAGGAATCCTGACAGGCAATAAAAGCCCTGTTTTCCTGAGCAGTCAAATCCCTGGAGTGAATTAAACTGTGCTGGATATTGGTGCAAACAGTCATTTCTGCACGAGCTGCATCCTGAGGCTTTGGATCAAAGCAAAGCAAACCACCTCTGCAGGGGTCACGGCCTCGCGTCATTGATTTATTTACAAAGTTTAGGACCTGATATTACTTATTTTGTGAGAAATGCACAGAACAGAGATGGAGGGAAAACCCGACAGGAGAACTTTCCTGCCTTTATCTGACAGGATTCTGTTTACTCCTTGAATACTGCTGGGCTTTCCTTCATTCTTTTCTCTATGAAAGGCTCCCTAAATATCAAATAAATTTTAAGAATTTCAGTTCAAAGACCACAACTTAGTAGTCATTATTTAAGGTTACCCAACATGAGTTTGTTTCTATTTTCATAACACAACCCTTTTAAAAATCACTAATTAATGTGTCCCTCAACAAATAATAATAAATATAAATAAATTAATTAATAAACATCCCTCTGCAGAATAACAATGCCTTGACTCCCTGCAAACGCCCTGCCAGCCTAGTTAGCAGCACTAAATCTCAACCAGCACTGGCTAATTTCAAGATTACATTTTAATAACAGCAGCCCAGTCCTTATCTTTCCCCAGCCTCCTCTTCTCCTTGATCTCCCAATTAAGGACAAGAGCAGTGGAAGTGATCCAGCCCCACCATGCAATCAGATTTGACCCAAATTTCTATTACCAGGCCATAAAAGAGTTCCCATGGAATTTTTTTTCCCCAGGGAGCCTGTTGATAAAAACGATGACTGTTTCCATTTATTTCTCTGGGCACATTCACAGGAGCTCACACACTCAGAGACTGGATTCTAACAGAAGGAGTCCACTGCCATTCCCTGGAAAACAGCCTCAACCCCTCCCACCAGGAGGAGGAAAATGATTATTCTCTAATCAGACATTTCCAGGAAAGCCATTCTTACAGCTTATTACACATCCTGTTGTGGACTCAGTGCCCTGGGGAAAGCCATTTCCTGCAGCCCTTCCTACAGCTCCAGGGCTGGGGAGGACTGAAGAACAGGCAGGAAAGGAAGTCGGGCTGCTGAGGAGGAGAATTGCTCTCCCTTCCTTCAATTAGAGCCAGAGAGTCCAGGGAAAAACGTGGATTTCTTATCATGGATTCCTCACCCAGGGAATTCAGGGCAGGATGGACAGGGTTTGGAGCACCCTGGGATGGTGGAAGGTGTCCCTGCCCATGGCAGGGGGTGGAACAAGGTGGTTTTCAGGTCCCTCTCAGCCCAAACCAGTCTGGGATTCTGTGATTCTCCCACAGCAGCAGCTCTCTGTGCCCTGCAGCTCCTGGAGAGCAGCTGAGGGGTGGGCACTGAGCTGCCAGGGAACAGTGGGGAGAGATTCCAGAGGAAGAACAAATGGGGAAAATGGACAAGCACGAGCCCATGGGGTGTGGGTGGAGCTGTACAGCACCCCTGGCACAGCACCCCTGACACCCCAGCCCTGGCACAGCACCCCTGGTACCCCACCCCTGACACCCCAGCCCTGGCACAGCACCCCTGGCACAGCCCCCAGCAGCTCTGGGCTGTCTGGGCAGGCTCTGCCTCCCCACTGGAGCTGCTCACACAAGGAGTCCCCAGCCCATCTGCAGGACCTTGGTGACACCAACACCCAGAGGCAACAAGTGCTGGGCTCTGGAGCAGGACACAAACCCAGCAGGGCACTGCTGCTCCTCCAGGGCTCCTGGCATCTCCAGCAAGGGGACAAGGGACAGCCCTCCCAGGGACAACAGCCTGGACTGATTGTCCCACCCCATAAGGACAGAGGGGCTTTGCCAGCAGATATGATGTCCTCAGAAAGCTCTAAAGCTCTTTGTGATGTCACCCACCCACCTGGCCAAGTTCCTGGTGCAAAGCTGCTTGGAGATTTCTCCATGTGAGGCTCCTGGAGGGGACATTCCTGTCTGGACTGATACTTGGAAGGTCACCCGTGGGGATGGGCAGGGCTGGGTGGGGCTCTCTGATGGGCTTTTGTGAGGCACCAAGGAAGGACAAGACCAAGGCCCAGAAAAGCCTCCTGCCCCGGGGGATGGTGGGTGCTCTGCACACCCCCAGATATCCCACCTCTGCACCAGGAGAAAGGCTGTGGGAAAAGGCACTGGAAAAAGGACAAGGGCAGGAGGTTGAAGGACGTCCCCAGAGCAGCAAACAGGGCCAGACTGTGCCCTTACTTATTTTGGAGTAAGAGGCTGGAAAAGGTGGGAGCTCCTGATGTCCCTGCCACCAGTTTAATTCATTCTGCCACGTTTGTCATCTTGTATATGGAAATCCCTTCCAGTATAATATAATATATGGGGCTTGGAATCCCCCAATGAGTAATGAAATTAAAAATGAAGCATCATGTCCTTCCAAACAGGAGGATGGTGGTCACCCATCCCCTTCCAAATTCTGCCTCAATTCAGGGAGGATTTCATCTTGCTCTGAGCCCCCCTCAGGCTTTGCTCCTGTCTCTCCTGAGCACTCCCAGTCACTCACACGTCTTGAGCCGACTTTCATTAAATTGAGATTAAAAGGACTTTCTCCACAGACACAATCATAAAATGGAAAATGTCTCATTTCAGCTTTTTTCCTCCAAATCCGAGCCTTGCCATTCAAGGGCACCCAGCACTAATAACTTCCCTGCTGAAGCAGCTCCTTCTATTTGATTCCTTTCAAACACCCACAGAGGCTCCAAACCCCAGAGCTGCGGCACAGGAAACGTCCTCAGGCACAGATTTACAGCCACGAGTGCTCAGGCCCAAGGGAAGGGCTGGGGCTGGGCAGGTTTGGGTTGGATTTTAGGGAAAGGTTCTTCCCCCAGAGGTGCTGGCACTGCCCAGGCTCCCCAGGGAATGGGCACAGCCTGAGGCTGCCACAGCTCCAGGAGCTCCCAGGGATGCCCAGGGTGGGATTGTTGGGTGTCTGTGCAGGGCCAGGGGCTGGACTGAATGATCCCTGGGGGTCTCTTCCCACTCAGGAGATTCCATGATTCCATGACTTGACCTGTGAGACCTCACTGCACCCTGAAAACAAAGGACATGAACATCCCTGCTCTGGTCTTGCACTTTTCCCTGACAGGGATTTGCTGTGAGTTCAGTCTTCCCATTCAGTCTACCCTCTCTTCAGAAAAACAGAGATGAGTCCAAAGCATCTAAAAACTTTATCTTAAAAATCTGGAATTTTCTTTACCTTTAAAAATCTGGAACTCAACTGGTGATTCCAGTGAAATTCTGCCAAAAAGGAAATGGAGCATTTCAGTAGAATGGATGGAGCCCCATTTAGAGCTCATCAAAATGGAGGGTGTCTGCATTTCTGGGTTTGCAGGAAGTTCAAAACCCTCAATAATTGATAATAAAAGTGAAACGGAGCAAAATTTCAGATTTAGTGCAACCAAACATCCTCATTAACTCTACATTTCTGAACTTCAGTTTTGGAAACTTTTCAGGGTTTTTTTTTTTTTTCTGAAATGCATTTGCAAACCCAAATAGAAATGATGAGATTTGGAAAGCAGAATGAAGGAAGCGAACAAGGCAGAAGCACAGGGACCAATGAGCAGTGCTGTGTCCTCAGGTCACACCAAAATTATGACTCATTCCTTGCTCATTTGTTTAGATTTCAACACTAATTGTTATTAGTCCCTAATTCATCAGCATCCCTGGGCTTGGCACAAGTGTAAAACAACAAAATACAGAAATTTCCTGTGAACACACAAAACCAAAAGAGATGGAAACAAAGCAGAAAATCAGAAAGATCCCACTTTGATTGCACCCAAATTTATCCCTAAATTTTTCTGCTGGAGAAAGTGCTCATTGCTGCAGCCTCGGGGACGGTTTTGGTGCATCCCTTTGCTCCTGCAAAGTCACACAGGAGAAGAACTTCTCCAACATTGCTCACATTTTGCAAGTCACGCCAGCATATTAAGGTTATTTTATTTATTTGATTTTATTTTCCCTGTGAGTCACCAGGCAGCCTCAAAGTCACTACAGGACTTAAAGCAATGAAAAGCCTTCCACCAAATTCCCTTTAAAATGAGACCTGGGCCACATTCTGGCTCCACTTCAAATTACACTTGGGAAGTGTGAGCCAAGTCCCTAATGGAAACACTTCCATGCACTCCAAAAGGCCTGGGCATGATCCCAGCGCCTGAACCAGCAGTGCCAATGCCATCAGCAGCCCCCACCAGGGCTGGCACTCCTGGCACAAAATGCTGGCAAAACTTTGTGTTTAATTAAAAAGCTGCATTCAGGTGCAAAAGGAGCTGCCCCTTCCAGGCTCCGGAGCTGGAAACCCCTCTCAGCTCTTCTCTGGTGGAACTGGAAGCTGCTCACTGACCTCCCCTGGAAAGGAGCTCTGCCAGGAACAGTTATCCACATCCTGCTGGAGCAGGGATAAATCCTGCCTGGAACTCACATCTCCCTCACTGCCACGGGCAGCTCAGACAGGGGCAGGCTGGGGTTCTCCTGCTCCTCTCTGGAATTTCGGGGTGTCCCAAACCTTCTGTCGGAGCCTACAGACTCCTCCCACCACACAGTGGTTCTCCTGCATTTTTAATGAAGGGTTTCTTGCTGAAAGCACCAGGACAGAGCGGCTGAACTTCTGTTTCCAGCCCAGCTCAGAGCCCAGGGAGCTGCTGGAAAGGCTGGGCTCAGGTGTGGTGTCCCCAGAGCTGCCCCACGCCGGGGAGCAGAGCACAGGTACAACACACACAGCTCCCGTATCAGTGTTCAGTGATAATGGGGCTTTGTGTGTGCTCAGCAGGCATTTAATAACTCACCTTGTTCTCATTTGCTCTGTGCTGTCTGTCATGGTTTGGGTGCTTTTAAACGTCTTCAGAGCTATTTAGAATTACTCATCCTTCTGCAGCATGAAATGAGAATCTGAGCTCCAACTGCTGGGACAGAGCTTGTCACCGATGGGTTTCATCTCCTCTAATTACTGCTGAGACAGATGTCTCCAGCACAGAGCCGTGACTCAGCCTCTCAGGGACCCACAGTCCCCCTGCTCCAGAAAAAAATGGCAGGAAAAAGTTCTCCTTGTGCTTTGAACTGCCAGAGGGCAGGGATGGATGGGAGATTGGCAGGAATTGTTCCCTGGGAGGGTGGGGGGCCCTGGCACAGGGTGCCCAGAGCAGCTGTGACTGCCCCTGGATCCCTGGCAGTGCCCAACGCCAGGCTGGACATTGGGGCTTGGAGCCCCTGGGACAGTGGAAGGTGTCCCTGCCCATGGCAGGGGGGGGATGGGTGAGCTTTAAGGTCCCTTCAAACCCAAAGGACTCCTGGATTCCATGAGGGTGTTTGGGGGTGATCTTCTGCCTAAACCCCAGCCTTGTCCTGGGCTTTGTCCGAGCCAGGAGCCCAAGCCCAGCCTGGAGAGTGGGAATGGAGCTGGCAGAGAGGTCCCAGCAGCAATCACACGGACAAGGCTCAGCCCAGCCAACCCACCAAGCTCCAGGAACTCCATTTCCATGAAAATACAATCTGGAGATTCCAATTCATCCTCACCAGTCCCAGATCAGGCACCAGAGCAGAACAGAGGCACAGGCACTGCACTCCTGGAGCTTTTCCAGTCTGCCCACTGCAGTGATTTACTGGGAGCACTGGGAGGACACACAGGTTTCACTGTGGAGGCTGCTCACCAGACCCACACAACCACACCAGCCATGAACCCTCCATGGTGCCCACCAGCCTCACAGCAGCTGATTTAACTTCTCCCCAGCTCCACACACGCATGACAGAGCCAGGATTCTACTCCACCTGCCTTAAAATGGGACTTTGCTGGGCCCCACACCTGCTGCACAAAGCACAGCAAGCCTTGGTGCTGCCAGTGGCATTGTGGGATGGTGGCACAGGGCCTTGGGCCTCTCCCCGACCTGTGAAATCCCTTAAAATGAACTAATAGCAGTTAAACAAATGTGGGATTCCATGCAGGCATTCATTTCTGCACTGTCAGGGGTCACAGCCCACATCATCTGCAATCCACAATTAAGGGGTGTTCAACTCCCTGCAAAAGACAGCAACAATTACTGAGGACAATGGAACTGTAGTTGCTGTTTTTCTCAGAAGTACTTTGCTTTACCAAACCCCATTGTTGTATTTCATTTTCACACTGGTAGTGTTTCCCTCTTCTCTGTTTTCTAATTGAAAAACCAAACCTCAGAGTTTTCACACCCCCAAAAAGGAAAAAAAAGCTGAAAACCATTCTTTTTCTCATTTTCCCTTCCTGCTTTGGAGAGAAACTTTAACAGCCAGAGGGCAGGGTTGGATGGGATATGGGGAAGGAATTGTTCCCTGGGAGGGTGGGGAGGGGCTGGGATGAAATTCCCAGAGCAGCTGTGGCTGCCCCTGGATCTCTGGCAGTGCCCAAGGCCAGGCTGGACATTGGGGCTTGGAGCAGCCTGGGACAGTGGAAGGTGTCCCTGCCATGGCAGGGGTGGGATGGGATGGGCTTTGAGGTCCCTCCAACCCAAACCTGTCCCTCCACTTGTGTCCCTCCCACCCCCACAGACAGCCCAGCTGTGGGGCCAGACACAGAGAGATTTGCAGAGAGGTGGGATGGATATTACAGAGCTCATGCACACATGGGATTGTTTAGGAAGAGCTTGGGTTTGGCACCCCCACCCTCCTGGATCGCTGCAGACACTCCTGGGAGGGCCCCGTGGAAGCAGCATTTTTTAGGCCTAAGGCAATGCCTATCAGAATCAATACAAAATTCCTACAAACCTCACCAGACACTGAATAAGGACTAAAATATTCAGGCACCAGCGAGAAGCTCAAGCTGTAGTTAAGTCCTTATTAAGCAGAATAAACAGATTAACCTAAAAAAAACAAAATAAAAATTGAAAGCTTTTGTCTCTGCTGGCTGGACACACCCACAGAGTGAGGGAGGATGTGCAGGACTATCCCGGGAGGCAGGTGGGAGCAGGAGAGCCAAACCCCTCCAAAGCAGGGACTTGCTGGGACAGGTTTTAAGCCAGGCTCATGTGCTCTGCCTCGGCTGTGCACAGGAAAGGGCCCTGGTCCCTGATGGTCTCCCTGCTGTGGGGGGAGAGGGATGGGCACAGCTGGAGCTGCACCCAGGGGAGCACCCAGCTCCCTCCTGCACTAATTAGGTTAATTAAGACTAAACTGCTAATTTCTACACAACTCTGTTTCAACAGATGCCACGGCAGAGACTCTGCCTGCCATGAAGGCAGGGAACTGAGCTGTGAACACAGGCCCAGGGCTGTCCTGCCCCTGTTGGCACCTGCAGGAACAACCCCAAACTGCACAGACACCGTCACAGTGACAGTCACACTGTCACAGCCGCTGCCGGCCAAACAATTACAGGTTTCTGAGCTCATCCACACCATAACATCAAATCAAATCTGTAAAACAGCAGGAAACCTGCAGGGACACACGGGAAGAAAACATCTTTGAAAACTCAAACGGTGACTCACTCGAGGAGTGCAAGAGCTGCTGAGAACTGAGATGCTGAGAGGATTTGAAAAACAGAATAATGAGCCCCAAATCTCAGAGGATGAGCTGTGAATCCATTATTCACGTGTCTGGGGGGTTCAGGCAGCACCCACTGACACCCCTGAGAAGAGCAGGTCCAGGGAGCACTGGGCACTTCCCGAGACTCTCCATGACATGAGGCACCAAAGTGAAGGAGGATTCAAAAATCCAGAGCTGGGCAGATCAAATCTGGCAGTCTCTGATCAGCCTCATGTGATTTCACTCTGACTCTGAAATCTGTTGGCTTCAACCCACGGCAAAAAGACACATTCCAGGGAAAGGCACATTCTTACAGGGCTCTGCTCTGCCATCTGCAAATCATCATTCCTCCTCCATAAAAATAACTGAGTGCAAAGAGCTACAAGAGGAGGAAGGAATTCCTTAGCTCCTTCCAACAAGAATTTTTACCAGAAGCCAAAAAAGAGTAGAAAAGACCTGGGTGCAGCATGTCCCCTTCCAAAGCTGAGGGAACAGGGGAGCAAAAAAGGAGCAGAAAAGCTCTGCATGAGTACACCACATCCCAAACCTCTCCAGAGCAGCGACTGAACTGACAGGGGAGTGGATCAGATACTGGGGAGAAACCCTTCCCTGGGAAGGTGGGGAGGCCCTGGAGGGTGCCCAGAGAAGCTGTGGCTGCCCCTGAATCCCTGGAGGTGCCCTGGACAGGGCAGCCTGGGACAGTGGAAGGTGTCCCTGCCCAGACAAGGTGGATTTTAAGGTCCCTTCCAACCCAAACCATTCTGGGACCCTGGGATGCTGCTGACACAGCTCTGNAACCCAAACCATTCTGGGATGCTGCTGACACAGCTCCATCCACACAAGAGGAAAAAAGCCAGCAAGGAGCCACCTCGAGGGGTGTCTGTCCCCACCCCGTGCTCGGGCTGGCAGGACAATCTGTGTTTTTGGCTTCATCCTGTCCTGGGAATGAGGGGGAGAAGCCTGGCCCAAAGCAAGCAGCTGTTCAGCTGCTATCTCTCGATCTTTTAAATGAGTATTTTTTCCTTTCCAATGTGAGTCATGAGACTGGAACAAGTGAGATTGTAAAATTAAGAAAGTTATCAGCTCTCCATCACTGGAAACATAAACCCCCTTTTCTCTCCAGTAACAATTAACAAGGAGCAACAGCAGATAAACTGGAGCTGGCTGCTTCCATCCCCACCTAATCTTCAAATAACTTAAACCCCCCCAGACCTGCTGCTCCTTATCTGCAGCACAGTCCCTGCAGATGAGGCTGTCTCCACAAAAAGGATAAGGATGTACAGGTAAAAAGCAGATGAAGAGATGGGGGGAATGCTCTCTGCAGGCTAAATAAAGAGGCCAAAATCTCCAGAGCTATTGGTGAGAAGCAGCACAGGAGGAGAGATGAGAGGGAACAGAGGAACTCCTGCAGCTGGGATGACAAAGGTGCCGTGCACAGCCTGAGCTCCTGGGGCCTCTTCCTGGGGGTCCAGGGGGAATATGGAATTAGCAGCTACAGCAGAGGGGGGTCTGGAGGTTCAATCTCAGCTCCATGACAATGGAGCTCGTTTGGCCTTGTGCAGCCCTCCTGGGAAACTGGGGCTCTCCAGGAGCAGCCTGCCCAGGTGAAGGTGGGGACCTGACCCTTCTCCAGCTGCCCAGCCCCACCCAGAAGCAGCCCCAGGCTTTCCCTGCTCTTCCTCCACCTCAGACTGACCCACAGCACGTTTGGTGGTTGCCCTCCAGGTCTTCCACCAGATTCCAGTCCAGGTGGGCTTTGGCTTTCCCAGTCCCAACCTCACACACCTGGATCGTGTCTGCATTCTCCCCAGAGGATCTGACTCTGCTTTCACCTTTGGAATGTTGCTTTTTTATATGTCAGGAGCTCCTTCCCCACCCACACAGACTCCTGCCACCACTGCCACCTCTCCTTGACTTCCTGCATGGCCCAATGAGCCACAGGCAGATGATCCTGGAAAATCGACCCATCCACATGGACCTCGCTTCAGTTTGTGCTCTTCATTTCAAAGAAAGGTCAATATAAAGTAACTCAGGGCATGTCCCAGTCCTTTTGGATCTCCCTCCTGAGCTGAGAAGTCCCAGCAAGCTCTACTAAAGCTGCACTTAGATATCACACTGCTAAACTACTACAGACGAGACATCACAGAGAGATGATTTGGGCTTTGTTTTTTTTGAGCAAGAAAGTGCTAGAAGCAATTTTACCTCTCTTTTATCCAAACCTGAAACATATTATTGAGCTCTCTACGTTCCATTAAGGCATCAAAGCTGTGTTCCACACCGTGGTTCTTTAAAATAAAAAAAAATCCAAAGTCTGCTTTCAGCTTGAACTGTCAAAATATTTTCCAGATGCAACGCAGGTACACACTGAGGACTGCCAGTCATCCCCATGTCTTCCCGGGAAAGGACAATTTTACCTTCCTGCTTGCTAAGTTTTTAATTCCTTTTGTGGGCACACTTCATCCTAAGTTCCTGTGAAAGGTAAGTAAACAAGCTGTGATTTGCACAGGACGCCCACGGACGCATGTGAGAGACAACACGGCAGACACAGCACTGCTGCTCCCACAGAGACAGCCAGGAGAGCAGGAAACGCTCCAGCAGGGCTGAGGCTTCTCACCAGAGGTCAGGACAGCGTTAAAATCTTTGCTGGCACCTCTTGGAGCCAAAAAAAATGTCTGGTTTAATTAGACTTAATGGTCACCAAGAGCCTCTCCTGCTTGCACTGACTGCTGTATTTCCCTGTCCCAGCATCAGTCTCTGCTCTCATCCCACCCTTCTGCTTCCAGCTTTCCCCTCCTCGTGGCTGCTCCCACATGGGGCTCTCTTTCCCTGCCACTGCACCCCAAACAGCCCCAGGTGATCAGACCAAAGCAATCAGAAGGGTGTTTGATAAACCAGCCCAGCGTGTGTGAACTGCTGGCAATTCCACATCCTCCAAGAGCTGCTTCTGCCTTTCAGACGAGTCAGACTGAGACCACTTCTGACCAATTCCATCCCTCTGACAGCTTTTTTATGAGAAACAGGGAATTGTGACATCTTGGCCCCCTAAAGATCCACCTGAAGCCAGGCAGCCTGAGCCCAACTCAGTAACAAAATTTCAGGATTATTAAAGCTGTGTAAGAGAGGAGCTGCTCACACCAGGAACAGCCACGTCCACCAGGCTGGCAGCAGAGTCATGGAATCAGAGACTCTTGGAGTGGTTTGGGATGGAAGGGACCTTTAAGCTCATCCAGTTCCAGCCCCTGCCATGGGCAGAGACACCTCCCAGCAGGGATGGAAAGGTGGATGATGGACGTCAGGAATTCGGGTGGAGATGCAGGCCAGAAGGCACCGTGTCACCTTGGAGAGAAGCATTTCCTCTCCCTCTCCGAGGTGATTCAGTGTAAAGTGGTATTTTCTTCAGGAAGGTGGTACCAGGTACCCTGTGCCCACCCCACTGGCTCCAGGCACATTCCTGGATCTGCTCCTCCAGGGCACAGTGGGATCACAACGGGATCACAGTGGGATCACAGTGGGATCACAGTGGGATCACAGTGGGATCACAACGGGATCACAACGGGATCACAACGGGATCACAATGGGATCACAGTGGGATCACAGTGGGATCACAGTGGGATCACAACGGGATCACAATGGGCTCACGATGGGATCACAATGGGATCACAATGGGCTCACGACGGGATCACAGTGGGATCACAGTGGGATCACAATGGGCTCACGATGGGATCACAACGGGATCACAACGGGATCACAATGGGATCACAACGGTTGGCTGCCCCAACCCAAATGCTGCATTGTGCTCTCCAAACAAAGGCCCCGTAGCCAATTCCCTGATGCCTCTTTTACAAACTGAGCTGCTTAATTAGCCTGGGATGAGTTATTGCATAATTAATGGGCAGCCCATGAAGCAGCACCGGGCTGTGCCCTGCTCAGCACAGGCTCCCAGCAAAGTCACGTCAGGCAAAATCTCCAGGCTTTGATCTTCAGGGGCTTGAGTTTTTACCTTGTTTCTTGCCCTGCCAAGGCTTCCCAGCTACCTGAACAGCAGCTCAAGCCTCTTCTGTCATATTTAAAACTTTTCTTGTTCAAAACTGTGCGACTTTGTGATATGGTCCCGTGGTTCATGTTGGACTTAAGCATTGGAGGGTCTTTTCCAACCTTCATGATTCCATGATTTCCTTCAGTATCAGTTTGATAACAGCATGAATATTTAACAGTAAATGGCAAACAGGTGAAAATACCCCCAGAAGCTGATCCCACTACTGCACAGCCAGGGCTGTGATGGGCTGTGATGGCTTTTGGTGCAGCACTGGCTACTGAGTCCTTCCAAAATACCCTCATTTTCAACAAAGCTCAAAGCTCAGACCCATGAAAATACACTCAAGGTCCTCATGAATAATAAATTGTTCCTGTGTCTCTTAAACTCACCAAATCAGGATATTCTGAGATTCCATGACCATCCGTTCGGGGTAACATGTGATTTTTATTCTTGGAATTAGTGGCAATTCACTGCAAGCTGGATTTGCAGAGCATTGTGGCCAAATATATTCTCTGCTGCATAAAAAGGCCCAGAAAAAGACTCCTTATTCCCATTTTAAAGATGCAGAACCGAAGTATAGAATAGTTGTTCAGAATTCCAGAAGGAACCTGGAACAGCCAGGCCACTGGCTGGTGGCCAGTGCTGGTTTGTGCAAAGGACTGACCTTTCCAGTGCCCAGGAAATAGGTGGAATATTACATTTGCTGCAGAGAATAAGGATGGGAGGTATTCAGGGGGGAAAAAAAAGCTCTTTGCTTATTTATAGCCCCAGTCTGTGCTGCTGAAGACTGTGCCTGCTCACACCCAGGAGACGGCACTGAACCACGGCCAGATGGGCAGATTCCCTACAAAAGGCTCAGAAGGGACGTGGAAATGGATCTTTTTTCCCAATCAGGACGCTCAAACTGACAATTCACTTTGCAGAAAAGTAATTTTGCACCTTGGAGCCCCGCTTTGCAGCAAAGATGGTGAAATTCATGAAATCCCTGGAATGAATGCAAGCCTGGACCTGGCCGGGATGTTAAACCTGAATCTCATCAGGCAGGAGAAAAGGCTGGGGTTCAATTCATCCCCTGAATTTATCACAGCTGTGAACAGGAGGGAACCAAGGGAACAATACATTGTGCTGCCTCAGCATTTCTGGCTTCAGACTCCCAAATTTCAGCATTTTCAGCTGGTGTAAGGCTTGGTCCACGGAATCTTCACCCTCCAAGAAATTCATGGCATTTAAATCAGCCGTTAATGCTGCCACGATTTCTCTCTCCCAAAAACAAAGCAGCCCTGACTTTTACCAGGAAGTTAATATATATAATAATATCTGTAATAACAGTTATACCTGATATAGCAGCACTGCTGTATAATCCTGCTGCTGCAGGGCTGCTCAGCCCCTCCTGTGTGACACCATCAGGCCCTGCACCCCCAGCATCCCAACGGCCCCCTGCACACAGGAATTCAATTAAGGCACTGAAAGGAGCTTCTGGTAGCACTGTGCCCAGACAGGCACAGCAATTCCTGCCCACAATTAACCGGGCTGAGAAAACAAAATGAAATCTGAGAGCAGCCCTCATTCCCCATTGACTGAAATTCATACTCTGCTCTCAGATAAAGGCCACTGTCAATCTCCCCGTGTCGGAGGCACTGGGAGGGAACCAAGGGTAGGAAATGCTGGAGCTGCTTTCAAAGCAGGGGAAGCTTCAAAGTGACAGGAGAGAGGAACAGAAAGGCTGTGGGAAGCAGAGTGATGGGAGGTTACAGAGGCCCTGAGGAAAAACGGGATTATCTCAACAACCTTGAGGACAAACCCCTTCATTGTGACAGGGGACGCCTGGAATTTGTTCCCTTGCTTTTTAAACTCCTGCTCTTCAGCCATTTAAATCCTCTTTACTGTCCTGCTTGTCATGTTGTCCTCTTCTCCAGTCATTCTGACTTCAGTACAGACTTGGGGAACACATTCCTGATTTCACTAAGAGGACTGTGGTCCCCCACTGCCTCTGCTGGGACAAACCCTGTCCTGTCCTCTCCTATTTGAGCTGGCTGCACTT
Organism: Sinosuthora webbiana; assembly: GCA_013397395.1. Lineage (NCBI taxonomy): Eukaryota > Metazoa > Chordata > Aves > Passeriformes > Sylviidae > Sinosuthora > Sinosuthora webbiana. The sequence goes on along the minus strand of VXBN01001591.1, from coordinate 5,071 downwards.
CAAACTCATCAGCTGTGGTATTAAGAGGAAAGGTAAAGCAGAGACAGGGCTTATTTATTGATCTTGCTGCCTCAGTTGTGAGACATCACCAGAGCCAAGGCTGTTCATCAAAATGTCCTTTAGTGCAGTGGCTTTCTTATAATGTGAAATGTTGATTATAATCACATTTTTAACCTGAAATTTTTATTATAATCACATTTATAATGTGAGATGTTGAGTTAAACATTTCACCCAGACCACAAGACTGATTTTATTTGGTGCTTCCAAGCAGTGTCAGAGTCTGGTGAGCCCCTCCTTCCTTTTCTCAGTCTCCCTGATACTGAGTGCCCTGGAGAGCCTGGAAGTGAACTCTTTCCCTGGGCTGGGCTCCAAGAATCCACAGCTTCTGCCACCACCGACAAATTCCCACTTTAAATTGTTGGAATTCATGGAACCCCAGAGTGGTTTGGGCTGGAAGGGACCTTAAAGCCCATCCAGTGCCACCCCTGCCATGGCAGGGACACCTCTCACTGTCCCAGGCTGCTCCAAGCCCTGGTGTCCAACATGGCCTTGGACATTCCCACATCCTTCTCCAGGCTGAACATTCCCAGCTGTCCCAGCCTTTCCTCCCAGCAGAGCTGCTCCATCCCTCTGCTCATCCTGGAGCCTCCTCTGGACTCCTCCAGCAGCTCCAGGTGCTGCCTGTGCTGGGCCCAGGGCTGGGGCAGCTCTGCAGGTGGGGCCTCACTGAGCACAGGGGCAGAATCCCCTCCTCTCCTGCTGCAGACAACAAACACAATTCAGTCTGGAGCTAAACTCTGAAGCATCCACAGTGTTCCAAGCTCATACTTTAAACATGTAAAATCTCATGGAATTTCATTCAAATTTATGGAACTGCCTGGAAATAAAAATCTTGAAATGGCTGTTCCCAGAAGATCCCAGCTGGGACAGCAGCACTGGGCAGGGTCACTGCCAAGTCCCTGGCAGGCCCCACATCTCAGCTATCCCATATTTATGACATGGGGTGTATGGATTTGCAGGGCCTCCTCTCTCCTGCCATGCTCCACAGGGATTCCTGCAGGCTCCTTCCACGCCCTCAGCACACCAAGGACAAATTCAGCTTTGTCTCTTGGCCACTTTGCAGGGCAAGTTTCCCTTGGAAGAGCTGCACCACAGAGAGAAGTTCAGTCACAGTGGTGTGATGAAACAGCTGAAAAGGAATTTACCTTTTGAACAGCCATCCCAGAATTTTTCTTGGGCAAAGAAAGGACCACAAGATATTGAGGGCACCCTTAGAAGGCAACACTGAATGCTGAAGGTGACAAAAGCCCAGGCAAGTCCTCAGAGCTTGTAGAAGAGCCACATTTAGCAAGAAGTGATAAAACAAAACATGCTGCAACACATCCCCTCCCTGTCATCCTGAAAACAGAGCTGATAAAGGATATTGGACTCAGATGTGATTTCATCCAACACGACAAATCCTGAGGACATGTTGGCTAGAGGGAGACAAGGGCAGTGGGAGGCCAAAGGCCTGACCCAGTTTTTCTTTCCTCTTTCTAAGGAACAGAACGTGAGCCCCGTGGGCTCAGCCCTGCTCTGATCTGCTGTGCAGGAGGGAGGGAAGAAGAAGAAGAGGGAGAACGAAGCATTTTTTGTTCCTCTGAACAAAAGCCAGGCCAGGAAAGCAGAGGAGCAGCAGCACAGCCAGAGCTGCAGCAGCACTGCTTCACTGATGGGTCATGGGAAGAGCAAACTCAGGGACAGTCACCAATCCCACCAGGAATGTGACTGGGATCCCTGGAGTGTCCAAGGCCAGGCTGGACAGGCCGTGGAGCAGCCTGGGACAGTGGAAGGATTTTGGGAGTCTGTGATCACAAACTACAGCAAACCCAACCCCAGCCCTGAGCCCCACCTGCAGGGATAGCTCACAGCCATTGGTGGCTTTAGGGACATTGCACAGCTGGGACTTGAATCACCAAAACCTGAGTGGGGTCATCTAAACCCCTTCCTTGGTCACACCTCCAGCACTCCAGCACCCTCCTGGCACTTCCGAGATGATCCCAGAATCTCAGGATCACTGGGGTTGGAAAAGTCCTTCCAGCACATCCAGTCCCAGCTGTGCCCCATCCCCACCTTGTCCCCAGCCCAGAGCTCTGAGTGCCACCTCCAGCCCTTCCTTGGACACCTCCAGGGATGGGGACCCTAAACCTCCCTGGGCAGCCCCTGCCAAGGCCTGACCACCCTTTCCATGGGGAAATTCCTGCTGATGTCCACCCTGAGCCTCCCCTGGCCCAGCCTGAGGCCGCTCCCTCTCCTCCTGTCCCTGTTCCCTGGGAGCAGAGCCCGACCCCCCCGGCTGTCCCCTCCTGTCAGGGAGTTGTGCAGAGCCACAAGGTCCCCCCTGAGGCTCCTTTTCTCCAGGCTGAGCCCCTTTCCCAGCTCCCTCAGCTGCTCCCCAGAGTTAGCACTGAGTGATGAGAGCTCACTGGGGTACAGAAGGTCAGGCTGGGGGGGGTCCCACATCTCCAGACCCTCCTGCAGGGTCCCCACGAGCCCCAGTGGCCAAAGATACCCATGGCCTTGCTGATGGTTTGTACCTCAGAAGATTTTTATTCCATGCCAAATGCAAGGATTTACACCAGCCACAAAAGCAGAGCTGGCTGCATCTTCTCCTCTGTAGCAGCTTCCAGCTATCCAAGAGTCCCCAGCTCAGGCCACATCTTTCCTTTGCTCCTCACCCCTCTCCACAAGCTCAGTGGTCCAAGGGGATGTGCCTGTTTTCCTGGCAAAAACAAGCCTGGGAGTCAACGGGAGTTCAGATCCATAACAACAAAATGATGGAAAAAACTGGAATAGAACGAGCCAGAAGATTTCTCCTTGGCTGCTGCCTGGGAAGGAATAAATTCTCGTAGCCAGCTCAGAGTTACAAGTCAATAATTTTCTGTACTGGTTTAAACGCCACAAAGATCATGAGCAGCAACTGCACGGCACAAACACTTCAGCTCTTTCCGTGGATTCTTTTACATGAGGAAAACCAGAAAATAATTGCTTCAATAAAAGTCTTTAAGGAAAACTAACTTGGAAAAACTGGGCAGTAGCAGGCAGTTAACGACACCTTTTGTGTGTGCTGGGCAGCCTGCCCAAAATTCCCTTTCTGTTCCCTGATCAAGCAGGCAGCCATTCAAGTGTCCCCAAAGGCCAGCCACAGGGGTTGGGAAGTGATTAATCCTGCACCAGCTGCCCTCTGCCATCCTTCATGTGTTTTTCCATATAAAATTAGAAAACATTTCATTCCCCCTTTAATTTGCAGGATATTCACCTGCACTCCCAGCACTTACCACCACGTTCATGTCGGAATAACTCGGCTCCAGAGCTGAGGTGAAATTTGGTTTCATTTCCCAGGCCATGCATTATGTTTTAATTAATTCTGCTCATAGCTATTAGCACAGTGCCAGGCTGAGACTTGGCTGTAAACAGGAAACTCCAGGAAAGCCATTTCTGCAGGGGTGTTTTCACAGGGAAGCATTTTCCCCTGTCCTGGGTTTGTGTGGAATTTGGGGACAGTGGGAGTTGTCCAGGGTGGCTGATTGAGAAGCTGAAGGAGAAGTGTGGGAAAGGCTCTCCCAGCTTTGCATTTGTGGCTTTTGCAGAGGAAACGAGCACAGAAGCTGGGTGACACCTTAAATCCATAATGGTAACTCCTCATCCAGCTGGATCCAGATATTCCATATCCATGACGGTTTTTGGGGCTGTTACATGGAAAAAGGAAATTTCATTAGACCTGGAGCTGCTGGAAACTCTTTGGGAGAGAAGGGCAGGTGGCTCCAGCCCCTTCTGCACTGGTGCTGGGAAGCAGGGAAGGAGCACCAAGAATTCCCTGTATCCTGAACTGTGGAATCACTGGAATCATCCCAAGGCATTCAAACAAGAGTTCAAGGTGCCCTAAAATCTTCTCCTACCTTTTCTTTTGAGCAAGTAATTTATCAGCAACACAGGTTTTCCACCAGCTGTGTGAAACCAGCAAAAACATTCCCACAGGCAGAAAGTTCCAGGGTTTTTTTCCAAGGAATTTTGCAGCCAATTCAGGGCCACACACAGAACCAGTACCACAAGAGCTCTGCCTCCCTGTGCCTTCCTTCTTCTTAAACAGGAAAAAACCTTCCTTTTCTAAACATGGTTTCCATTCCATAGCCAGGAAAAGAATATTCCAAATGTCCTCTCTTCTTGGTAAAGCTGTTTCACGTAATTCCTGCAGCACCTGGTTTTATTTCAGGAATCTTCTGTCTGGCAAGTGTCACAACTGAGGTGCAGGATGGGAACTAAAAGAAGGATAAGAATTTGGAGTATGTTTATTTTGACTTCTGGAAAGCTTCAGTAAAGTCCAAAATGATCCTTTTAAACAGGGAATGTGACTTCTGCTGCCAGTGGTTTCCCCCTGAATTGAACCCAAAGACACAAATACCTGGAAAAACTAAGAGCTTTAGAGTCCCTTTGTTTTATAGAGCCTTAAATAATTCTGCATTTCTATGCGTGGCACAATCTATATTTGAACAAGACAAGTGGGAAAGCACATGAAATCCAGTGATTTGTAACTGAAGACTGAGAAAAACCACTTATTTTATGAGGTTTTAGTTTTTTACTGAGAAGGCAGCAGAGGAGGAAATGCAAGTGAATTTATAACATGATTTTCCTTTAAATCCTTCCTAAAGAACTGAGATACAATCAGGGCTGGGCAAAGTTTGGATAAACAGCCTCCCAGCATGGAAATAATATTTTTTGTGATAATGCTGGCCAGAAGAAAGTGGCTGTTTACCAGGACCTGGAACTCCTTCTAGGAGGATCTGCTCAGAAAACTCCATCCAAAGCCTGAAGTTCCCCATCACTGTCACCCAAATTGCTGGGGTAACACATCCAGGGCCACAGAGGATTTGGTCACCAGTGATGAGGCCTTCACTGCTTGTCCAGACTGTGCAGCACCAGACTTACGGAGCTTTGTCTGGGGAAGAGGATGCTGAATCCCAATTTCTTTAAGGCTGGGAAAGCTCTCGGAAATTACAGAGTACAACCACTCCCAGCCAAGGCCACCACTGCC
>VXBN01001589.1:151943-218761 GCA_013397395.1 Sinosuthora webbiana | reverse complement strand
AGGAGGAGGAGGAGGAGGAAGCCCCGCTCAGCCCAGCAGGGATGCTCGGATGAGCTGGGGGCTCCTCGAAGCAGCAGCCGGGATAAGGACAGCGCTGCGAGATGCTCTCTAATTAGCGGCCGTTAATTAGCGGTGTAAACCCGACACGCACCCCCAGGCTCAGCGCCGGCAGGATAATGTTGTTTTAAAAAGGACAATGTTTAACTCTGCGGCAAATTGTCGTGGCCAAGCCGGAGGGGATCGCTGCTGGGCTGACCCTGGGGCCACGCCGACTGATTCCCGGCCCTTTTTCTAGAGCCACTCCGGCTGATTCCCGGCTCTTTCCCGGGGCCATTCCAGCTGATTCCTGACCCTTTTTCCAGAGCCACTCTGGCTGATTCCTGTCTCTTTACCCAGGGCCATTCCGGCTGATTCCTGTCCCTTTTTCCAGAGGCACTCCAGCCGATTCCTGTCTCTTTTCCCAGGGCCATTCCAGCTGATTCCTGTCACTTTTCCCGGGGCCACTCCGGCTGATTCCCGGCCCTTTTTACGGAGCCACTCCTGTCCCTTTTTCCAGTGCCATTCCAGCCGATTCCTGTCCCTTTTCCTGGGGCCATTCCAGCTAACTCCTGTCCCCTTTTCCAGAACCATTCCAGCTAATTCCCATCCCTTTTCCCGGGGCCATTCCAGCCGATTCCTGTCCCTTTTCCCAGGGCCATTCCAGCCGATCCCTGTCCCTTTTTTCCAGCCCTCTGCCGATGATGCTCGGGCACGGGCTGCTCGCCCCGCGGGGAGCAGAGCCCAGCCGGAGCCGGGAGGGGAATTCGGCTGGATCCCAGCTCCTGACTCGGGTGGGAGCAGGAGGAGAGGTGCGTGTGCGCCAGGACGATGAACTCGCCGCGGGGTTCAGGCCGGAGAAACACACGCGTGTTCCTTTTCTGCCCTCTCCGAATTTCAGCTGCAGGCGTGCAGGGGCTACACCTATTTACATTAACGGCAGGGGCGTCCTCTCGGGGTGTTTCTCAGCACTCACCCGCAAGGATGTTGTTGTCAGAGCCGCGGTGCAGCTGAATTATTGCCTAAATCCTCAAAAAAGAGGAGGCAAACTGAGATTTTTTTTTTTTTTTTTTTTTTTAAAGGGAACGCCGAGTTTCGGGATGTTCTCCTCCCTCACCTGGCGTTGCGGCGTGGCGTTTTGTTCTGCAAACGCCAAAGAGAGGCGTGGAGTTGGAAAGTAAAATCAGATAAAAAGCTGGGGTTCTGGTCACAGCCGAGGGCTGCAGCTTTAGGGCAGGGACCATACGGTGCAGGACTCGCTAATTAAATCATGCCAATTAAGCGCACAGCACCTCCGAGGCTCAGCAGCTCCAGGGCTCAGAGACTTTTGTGCCTCAGGATTTGGGGGTTGAGCCTCTCAAAGTTCAGCTCTCAGGCACTGCCAGGTGTGAACACGCTGAGGGTGTGTTTTTAACTTCATTTGCATGTCCCTGAATATGATTAAACACCCCTGGAAGTGTCCCAGACCAGGCTGGATGGGGCTTGGAGCAAGCCGGGGCAGTGGAAGGTGTCCCTTGCCCATGGCAGGGCATGAGATGAGCTTTAAGGCTGCTTCCATCCCAACCCATTCCTGATTTTGTGATCGCTCACAATTTCCTTGGCTGTTTTCCTCACCGTTTTAGGCTCAGGCTGGACTTGTCACAGCTCTTCCCGCAAGTTCTACCTGGATGTGACAGGGAAGGCAATGACACCATCACTTAGAGCTCTCTCAAGTCAAACCTCGCTCTAAATTAGTCACTTGAAAGCAACGGGCTGAGCGCTCAGCTGGCAAGAACCTCTGGGACAAAAATTTTCCATGTGCTATTTTTGCTACGAAATGGGTCCGGCAGCAAAGACTGGGACAGGATTTTGCAGCAAAGAAGGAGGTACAGATGCCAACTGTCCCTATTTAGGAAGGATAGGGCAGTGGAATCTTAAAAAAAAAAAAAAAAAGAAAAGAAAAAAAAGCAAAATATCTCTTATTTTTCCATCCTGTCCTTCTGTGAAAGCTCTCACGGTCCAAAATATGTCAATGGACTTTAAAGGTGTTGTTGCTATTTTACTCTCCTGAAAGTGCCTTTTTATAGTTTCCAAAATGCCACGGAAAGCCTGGAAGAGGGTAAAAATAAAGGGTGTGCTTTCTAGCATAGGAATTGCAAATAAAACAGGGACGTCGCTGAGCTGGGAGCGGATCTCGCCGTGATGCTGCACAAACCTCCCAGAAATCCCGGGCTCCAAGCTCTTAAATCAACCGGCCATTAAATAAATCGAAGCCAAGTGACTCAGACAGGCACAGAAATCCCAACAAACCCATGAAAACTGGAAGTGTCGAGGTCAGAGAGCCCCCAGGGCTCCGTGGGGGACCAGCCAAGCTCCTCCACGCAGACGTTGGAGCGAATTTCCCACGAAGGCTCGTGCCCGAGGAGAAACCACTTCAGTTTCTCTTTTGGTTCCATTTCCCCTGCATCAGCTCCGGGATCTCTGTCCCCCTGACCCCAAAGCATGGGAGAATCTTTCCATGCCCTCCCACCAGGCAAGGAAATGACTCTTTTTACCAGCGAAAAGCAACTTTTCCAGTTTGCTGGAAACGCCGTTCTGGGTGTCCACCCACTGCCATGTGAAACCTGAGCTGTTTTGACTGGACACCGAGTCCCCAGGGCTGGTGTTCTGATGAAGTGCAATCTCTGAGGGGGAAAAAACCAAAAAAAAAAAAACATTCCTGATGCAAACACTCTCGCTGGTGACTGCGAAATCCCTCGTCCGTGGAAATCCCATGGCTGCTGGAAAAGTGCAGCTCCCACAGGACTCGCTGCCAAGAAAGTCCTTTTTAAGGGATGATGGTGGAAAACCAAAGTGAGGCCGGAGCAGATTTATCTCCGACGTCAAAGGAACGCTCCTGTCAGACTTGGGGTTGATTTTCCCAGTGCTTCTCCATCCGTGGCTGCTCTGGGACAAACTGGGAATGGTGGCAGGAACGGGAATTGGGGAATTTAGCTCAGTTAGTGATGTGTGAAAATGTGGTAGAGACTGGAGCTCCAGTGATCTGGGGGAAAAGAGGGGAAGGGAAGGGAAGGGAAGGGAAGGGAAGGGAAGGGAGAAAAAAAGGAAAAAAGGGGAAAAGGGAAAAAAAGGGGGGGAAAGGGGGGAAAAAAGAGAAGAAGGGAAAAAAAGGGGGGAAAAAGCAAAGAAGGAAAAAAAAGGGGAAAAAATGGAAAAGGGAAAAGGGATTTTTGCAATCCTCTGTAGGAACCTCTGGCAGCAGCCCCGCCTCTCGTGAGGTCCCAGCTCGGTTCCCATCAGCAGTTCTGCCAGCTGGAAGGATGCAGCCCCATTTCCAAGGAGCGTCTGTGGATCCAGACTCATTCCCCCAGCCCCAGAAATAGCTGGAAGGCCGAGGCAGGCCGAGTGCAGGCAACATCCACCTTCCTGTCCGCGGCATCCCTGCCTGCCCGGCTCCAGGGAACCTCCAGAAACCCTCATTTCTTCCTTGCCTCTGCGCAGATCGGGAGGAATCCTTTCCTTCCCCTCAACAGTAGCATAAAGAAAAAAGCAAATTAAAAAAAAACAAAACTTTGTGCTTATTCCTAGGAGCCGAGCCAGCTCCAGCTCCTTTGGCACCACGGAATCCCAGGGGAGAGCGAGGTCTGTGAATCATGTGCGGTCATTTTAAGGAACTGTGTCATGGGATAGACCCAAATCCGAGGCAGCTCCGTCGACTTCCACAGACGTTTCTGCCCCAGATTGCAGAGGGAGTGAAAGTCCCCTGGGAATGTGTCCCAATATTGCTTTTAATGGCCCTCCCTGGGGCTGGGAACTGCTGCTGCCCCGGGGGATTTCTCACTGCGACCCAAAATCATGGAAAGTTTCTGCCCAGTGGTGCTGGGATAAACCTCGGGAATCATTCCCTGATTTATTTGTTGGTTGTTTGTTATTTTTTTCCATTTCATGACAACAGGTCACCCCACAGGGCCGGTTGGATGTTGCAAAATTCCCATAAATCACGCAAACGTTTTGCTTCTTCTGTCTCTTTCTCCCTGTCCTTTTTTCTCTGCATTCCTCTACAATAAACAGAGCCAAATGGATTTTTTTTTTTCCCTCTTAATCTGCAGGGAAAAATGACCAATTTTGCTTGCAGGCTGAGAACTCTTGCCAGCTTTCAGCTGGAATGGATTTCCACCACTTTCCTTAACTCCCAAACAAGAACTCTTCCCTTTCCTCAGTGACCTTCTAAGCATAACGATGATAATAAAAAAAAAAAAAAATCAGAATCCAAACAGGCATTTTTAAAAACTTGCATAACACGCTTTTAAAAAAATCAATATTTGCTAAAATCAAGATTATTTTTGCATGGCAAAAAGCAGAGAGGCTGCAGAGCTGATGGGATGCAAACACTGAAAGAGTGACCCCAGAGCTTCAGGGGTTTTAAATCCTTTTTTTTTTTTTTATTTCTGCTGCTGTCCTAGACAGTCTCGCAAGATCTGCAATTTGAGTCAAATATTTCCATGAGTTAGAGCAGGTCTCCTGTGACCCTCGGGCTTGGGACCAGTTGGATTTTCATTCAGACTGGTGAGTTCACAGCTCGCTGGATAGTTCTGAATGCACAAGCCGGGAATCGCTGCCAAACTCGCCCCACTCCGAGGGGCTCCTGGGTTATCGTTCTGCTGGAGGTGGGAGGCAGGAAAAAAAAAAAACACTTTTTTTTTTGCCTTCCCCCAGCCTGGAGGCCAGGCAGGGGGAGAGCTGCAGCCCCTGGAAAAACGGGAAGGGACAAAAAAACACAGTCCTGGAAAAATGGGAAAGGACAAAAAACATAGCCCTGGAAAATGGTGAAGAGACAAAAAACAATCCTGGAAAAATGCGAAGGGACAAAAAAACACAGCCGTGGAAAAATGGGAAGGGACAAAAAACACAGCCCTGGAAAAATGGGAAGGGACAAAAAACAGTCCTGGAAAAATGGGAAGGGACAAGAATCACAGCCCTGGAAAATCGGGAAGGGACAAAAAACAGTCCTGGAAAAAGATAAAAAAACAGCCATGGAAAAACGGGAGGGGACAAAAGTCCAGGCCGTGCTGGAATTCTCACAGGACTCTGTCTGCAGCTGGTGACCCTGCTGATGGCAATGGGAACAGCTTTGGCACCACTGAGGATCCCAGGAAATCCTCCCAGTTTTATGGGATGGATCTGATCCCTTTGGAGATGTGGAACATTTGCAGCAGCAGGCCCAGGGCGGAGAGGGGGACAGGCACAAACAGCAATGAAGCACCCAGAAAACTGTGGTTTATGTATCTCTATAAAATCTCTTTGTGTTTGCTGGGAAAACTCCACAGACAGCACTTCTCCTGGCCTTTGTGAGACCCGTTTTATGATTCAGCAAGATGACATGAAAAAGGACTGAGGCTTCACCCCAAAGCCGCAGCAAGTCAGTGGCAGGGACGGAAAGAAAATCCCCAGGACCCGATTCCAGCCCCTCCTCTCCCCATCAGGCTGCCTGTTTTTTCATTGCACAAAATGTTTGGTTAAGTGTTCTGACTCTGCCTGCCAGTTAAATCCAAGGAAATCTGGGGTTTTCACATTTGATGGAGTGAAATGCACCGAGGGATAATCAAAGCTTTATGTCCCAGCCTTAGAGAAAAGCGTTTCACGACGCTCAGAAAACCTTATTGCTTTCCTAAGCGGGGGGATGCCTAATGACACACATCTGCTGATTCCCTTCCTGCAGCTAAAAGTGAGGGTGGAAGTGCAGGGAGAGGGATCCAGAGGCAGGGATCCAGCCAGGGGAGGCTTCCAGCGCTGTTAATTGTAGGATACTCGTCTAAACTCAGGCAGTGGAACCACAAAATCTCTAAACAATCTCGTTTTTATCAGAACCCGATGCCAAAGCACTTGTGACAGCGTCAGCACCTGGCGCTAAGGATCCCTGTCTGCAGGTGGACGGACGGTCCTGGGGTTTATTGTGGGATCAGGGTGAGGAAAACACCAAATTGGGGGAGGCTAAAGGGCCACTCGCTGCTGTGGGAAGGAAGAAGTGGAAAACTTCCCCGAGTACTGCTTGCCTCTACCTAAATCCATCCCATTCCTCTTAGGAATGGCAGTGACACCTGTAGCAGCCTGTCCTCGCAGCTTTCAGAACATTGATTAAGTAAAAAGGAAGCTGAAAGGAAGTGAAAATTCAAATTGCCTTTCAATACTTTCCTTTTATTAGTATTACTCTGATATCCTTAAAAGAAGACATCAGGGTGGAAAAACTTTATGATTCAGTGACAGGAGCAGGACGTAAAATGAAACACAAATGAGAAACAAACAAACAAAAAAGTTTTGTTTTTTTAAAACAAACAAGCGAAAAGAAAAGAAAAGAAAAGAAAAGAAAAGAAAAGAAAAGAAAAGAAAAGAGAAAAGAAAAGAAAAGAAAAGAAAAGAAAAGAAAAGAAAAGAAAAGAAAAGAAAAGAAAAGAAAAGAAAAGAAAAGAAAAGAAAAGAAAAGAAAAGAAAAGAAAAGAAAAGAAAAGAAAAAAGAAAAGAAAAGAAAAGAAAAGAATGAAATGAAAAATAAATCAAGTTTCCCATCCTTTGCAGTTTGCACCCAGCAAGGATTGGGAACATTGCCAAAATGACCCTCCAAGGGTGTTCTCCCATGCTGACAGCACCAGGAGGGAAAAGGGCTTTGCAGGGCCCACAAATGGATCCAGACTCCACGCTCAGGTTCTGACAAACCCATCACTTGCAGGAAAAGCTGGATTTTTATACACATTTCTGATGTTGTGCCTCCACAGTCTGTGCCATTCCTGAGGATGGATAAACTCCTGTCCATGATGGAGATGCTCCACTATGGCTGAGAGGAGTCCCGGCTCTTTTCTACTCTTCAAGGTTGCACAGTTTGGCCAAAAAAACACTCAAAGGGTCCCTGGATCCTGGTCTGGGCTTGACCCCAAAGAATCTCCGTCCTTTTCCCATTGCCCTCTTCTCCTCATCCTCTTCTCACACATTTAAGCTACCAAAACCCACAAATAAATAAATATATTGGAAATAAAACCTCACCTATGTTTGCTGGGATGAACGAGAGATTAAAACCCAGATCTTCAAGGTGTGGTTTTTAATTTTCCTGTGAAACGTTGCTGTTTCTCCGAATGACATTTCTGTTGTCCACACGATTTGCAATCAGGGTTTTGGACAGTGCTTGGTGACCAAATGTTGTCCCAAACCATTTTTTGGCCATTTCCATTGGACCGTGGATGGTCCATGGGGTTCGTAAAATAAGAAACTCAATTTATGACTGTGAAACAGGTAGAGAGAAAGTGTTTGCCATTGTACATCTCAGATAACCATGAGCCTGCAGGAGCTTAAAAGTTCCCTCCCCTTGGCTTTCCCTTTCTTAGGGCAATGATCCCTTGGGTTCCCCCCCAAAAAGCCCTTTCACACTGAGGCTGCTTCTCCTGCCCTGCCAACTCTGCAGTAAAGGGAGGGAGAGGGAAAAAAAATTTAATAAAGTTCCTTAAATCTCAGGAAATGAAGCTTTGCCTCCTCAAGTTCCTTTTAAGAGCGAACGTTCCAGTGCCCAACGTGAGCTGAGGTTTCCACGCAGCCCCTCTGGGTATTGGGATTCCCTGATAGCATCTCCCTTCCCCCCAGGAAACCCCCAAAACTGCTGAGCCCTCGGCCAGATCCTGGATGGATGTTTGGGGTGAATTCGCAGCAATTCCACGGCTCTGCCAGCCCCATTCCTGGGAATGCCAATGGGGCTGGGTCAGGCTTTGGTCACCGATGCCCTCAAATCCCAAATTCCTCCCTCTGAACTCAACCCCAGCTTTGGAAAGAGGGAACAGGGAGATAAGAAGGAAATCAAATCCCATATAACTGCAATTCCATGGCTCTGCCATCCCCATTCCTGGGAATGCCAACGGGGCTGGGTCAGGCTTTGGTCACCAATGCCCTCGAGTCCCAAATTCCTCCCTCAGAACTCAACCCCGGCTTTGAAAAGGGAGAACAGGGATATAAGAAGGCAAGAAAATCCCATATAACTGCCTTGAAAGAGAGTAGAGGCTGAAAAAAGTTTCTTCTTCTTTTCTTTTTTTTTTCCCTTTTGCCTCTCTTTTTTTGCCTTTTTTTTTTTTTAACTCCTGCCATTTGTTGCCTTGTAAAAACAGAGGCTCGAACCTTTCAAGCCTCCCAGCCCCTCCAGTGGGAATTCCACCATTTGAGGAAAAAAGTCCCAGGATTGGCTCCCACAGTATTTAGGAGCAGAGAAAATGGTGAAAGATGATTATTTCTGTCAACACCTAAGGAATAACAATTATTCAGGGGTGTTTTCGGTTCTTCCTGCTTTCAGAGCTATCATGTAATATTATAAATACACATAAATTTATGTATTATAATAATCTGTCATATGATAAAAATAAAATACCACATAAGCACCGCAAAGTTTCCCTCCTTTAGGTTTTCCTGGCACTGCAGGAAAAAAAAAAGAACTCACTGGTTTATTCGTGCTCTGTAAAATATTCCTGAGGGGGTTTCACCATTAAAAGGTTTTTATGGGGCCTGCAGATAAAAATGTCTTGTTCCTGTGTCACCTTTTTGTGGAGTGAGGGGAGCCCTGAAGGGTTAAATTATGCTCAGCTTTGATGAAAAGAGGAATTTTGCCTCCTCAGCCTTCATTATTCCCAAGGAAAAAAAAGAAAAAAACAAAACAAATCTTGGAGCTAGTTTCTGACACAGAGAACCAAACACCTGATGGCAGCACACAGAAAGATTCCTCGGCGCATCCGAAACAGCTCCACGTCGTCCAAGTGGCCGCAGGGATCGGGTTTTTCTTTTTAAATCTCTCAGAATCTGATACTCTGAGTCACCAAACAGCTGCTGGGGTTCTCGTGGTGCTTGTTTATAATTCTTCGGTTTTTTTGATCCTTTCACGTTAAAACCCAAGGCAGCTCCGATTTGAGATTCCGTTCAAGGAGGAAAAAACTCCCAAAGCCTTCGGTGGGTCCTGAATGATGCCTTGAGAAAAAGGAGAGATGAGCAGGAAAGGAGTTCAAAAATAACCTGAAAGAGCAAAGGTGCAGTAGATCAAAATGATTTGCAGACACCCAGCTCCTGCTTTTGGTTCACTGTGTGATATTTGGCTCTGTGATCCAGTTTTATCGTTTTCTCCCATTGGTTTATGCAACGTGAAAAAGGAGCTGCTGCTCTTATTAATAAATGTGTGCATTTTAAAACCAAAAGGCTTTATGGGATCAATTTGGCTGAGGGGAGGTTTTCAGTACTCAGTTGTTTTTAGAGGGCAAAAATGTCTCCCTCTACCAAGCAGACCCTGGCACTTCTTCCTTCTTACTCTGCAGCTCTACATCCCAGTCCTCTGCTTTCCTTAGACCTGCAATCCAAAGGTTTGAGGGCATCCGGGCTCTGCTTCAGATTTCCTCGCAAGGCAGGTGAGAAAAATGAGGATTTGGGAGCCAAAAAGGCTCCAGGTTCACTGGGCAGGTTAAAATTCCTGTCCTGGAATGGACCACCCAAAGCTCAGACCTGTCCTGAAGGTCAAGTTCTCCTCAAATCTGTTGTCTTGGTTCACCTTGGATTCAGCTCTCCACAGTTTTCTCCAAGCGTGGTGCCCACAACTGGAGGGGAAGGAGGAAAAAAAAAACAGCTTTATGTGCATCACATCTGTTTATTTCTCTAGGGTGAGCTTTGTTTTTTGGGACTCTGCTGGTCTTTACCAAAGGCACTCCAGTGAAACCACTGCCTGCAGGAGGACTCCGTGGTTTTATCCCCCTAATCCAGCTCCCCCTGGGACCCAAATGGGAGCAGGATTGAATCCTTACGAAGCAAACAGGCTTGAAAAGTTCATTCCCATTTTAGAGATCTCTAATCCCAGGGAGCCCTTAGATGGAAGCTTTTTTTTTTTCCACAGGCTTGAAATCAAGATGGGAATGGGGTATTTTGCTGGAAGCAGAGGGACAGATATCAGTGCCAGGGGGGATTGCAGAGCACAAAAATGTTTTCTTCATGGCGGATTTTGGATGCAAACAAGGCAAAAGCCCCAAGAACCCTCGTGCACAGACAAATTCAGTGGCTGCAGCTCACTGAGACCGAATTTTGCTGTTGAAGAGGCAGAACTTTGCTGTCAGAGCTGTGTGAGCCAAACCCAGCTGCTGTGGATCACTGAGGCCAGGTCAGGCCGGGATACAGGGACATGAGACAGGGAAAGATGAGAAAGGGAAAGAAAGAAGCACAGAGCTGACACCAAGGATGGGGACAAGTCCTAGAAAATGCCTGTGGCAGGAGATTAAACTGTCCCCAGAGCTCTGGAAGCACCGTGGGACACAACATCTGGCCACCAGCTGCTGCTGCAGAGGAGCCAACAATCTCTGTGTGCACCCGGCAGGTGTCCCAGGTGGGGATATCCCAGCAGGAATGGACACACGGGCAGCTCCTGGTTGGATTGGAACACCCCAGGAAGAGAAGAAACAAACCCAACTCAGTGCAGAATCAGAATCAGAATCAGAATCAGAATCAGAATCAGAATCAGAATCAGAATCAGAATCAGAATCAGAATCAGAACCACTGTGTTGGAAGAGACCTCCAGGATCATCAAGTCCAACCCAACCCTAACCTCAACCAAACCCTGGCAACAAGTGCCACATCCAGACTTTATTTAAACACACCCAGAGATGGTGACTCCACCACCTCCCCGGGCAGGTCATTCTAATTCTTTATCACCCTTTCTGTAAAAAAAACCATTTTTCCTGATATCCAACCTGTATTTCCCTTGGCTGTGTCCTCTCCTTCAGCCAGCTGCTGCCTGGAGAAAGAGACCAACCCTCACCTGGGCACAGCCACCTTCCAGGGAGTTGTAGAGAGTGACAAGGTCACCCCTGAGTCTCCTTTTCTCCAGGATAAACCACCCCAGCTCTCTTAGTTTTTCCCTGAGGAAGGACTGAGGGAATGACATCCAGGAGGGGCTGAGGACAGCAGAGCTGCTCTGGAACACGAGCAGGGGGTTTCAGGCAGGCTGAGGAGCAGCAGCGGTGGCTCTGAGCCAGCTCCCATCAGCAGCACACAATTCATCTCCGGGCGCAGTTGTGCCTTCCCCAGGCCCTGAAATAGCTCAGCCGTGGCGGGCATCCATCAGCAGCACATCCAGCCCAGCCTGGAGCGCTCCCAGAGGGAGCTCTGCGCCCTGCCAGACCTCTGGGGAGATAAATGAGCCCTGCCCCGGGAGGGAGGCACGGAGGGACGGGCTGAGCAGGGCTCGGGGTGGGGCAGGAGCCACAGGTGACACTGTCCCCGTGAGAATCGACGCAGCCAGGGCAGCACTGGGGATGTTTTGTCTCCTGTGTTGAAGTCACTTTTTAGCAAAAAACGTCTTAATGTCACAAAAAACCCTTCTTTTAGTATCACAAAACCTGCAGGTTTCTAAACCTCAAAAAACAAAATAGGATGTTTAGGTCGTGCTGTGTTCTTCTTCATTGCAGAAATCTTCTAAGGTTTTTTGTTTCCTACACTCTTGGGATGGTGATGGCAGGAAATGCTGTGCTGTAACAGGGAATATTTAATGCAGAAATACCTTCCAATATCCAAGGGAAATTCCTTTTCTCACCCAAGGCCTTAAAATGAAGGTACTGAGTGACCTGGTTCATGTGGGTGGTGCTGACCCCCTCTGACAAGTCATTGAGGATTTTGTCTCCATGATCTCCAGGTAGAATCCCCTCTCACAGCAGGATTTTGTCTCCATGATCTCAATTTGAATCCCCTCTCACAGCAGGATTTTCTCTCCATGATCTCCAGGTTGGATCCCCTCTCAGAGCAGGATTTTCTCCCCATGAGTTCCAAACCCACGGGCAGTCACCCACCTCAGGATGGTGTTTTATTTAACACAACACGATTTCCAGCACTGCCTTGCACCAGACTGTGTTGGATTGATGCACCCCAGGATCTGGAATATCCTGAGCTGGAACAGACCCACACAAATCACTGAATCCAACACGGATCATCCAGTCCAAACCTGGTTAGGGACAGTTGACTAACAGGATACCAAACCACACAAAGCTTTCTTTCAGCCTGAGAGGGGAAAAGAAATATGATTATCTTTCTCTCTCTCTTTTTTTTTTTTTCTTTTTCTTTTTTAGCAATTATTCCTTGCTTCCAAATTCCCGTCTATTTCCTGGTTCCAGCCCAGACGTGCCATGGGAAAGGCAGTTCTCACGGCGCTTGCACAAACAGGAAGCATGAGGATTTTCAAAGGAGACCCTATTTTTGTGAGAGCTCCCACTGAGTTCTGCTGACTCAAAGAGACCTTGGCCTGAATTTAAACGAGCAGCTTTGGAGGAACCGGAGTAATCCTCGCGTCTCCAGGCTCCTTCATCTGCCACTCGTTTCCCAAAACACGGCAAAGAGCCCAACCCCAAACCCTCTGCCCACAGCCTGGGCTCAGCCAGAGCCTGGTACGGATCCTGTAGGACAGGGAGGCTCGAGGGCTTGGAGCAGTTGTGAAGAATCCCGTTTTACCGCTGCCAAATATTTAGGGAATCCCTGTTTCTTTCCACTCCTGGGAAAGGGGATCTGGCCAGATGTCACGCTGAGCTGTCAGAAAGCATCACCTTCCCTCCCTCCTGACGCTGCCCAGACCCTGGGACGTCAAGAGCCATCAGTCCTGAAGGGGATGTTTATTTCCTTGGATGCTGGGGTGGAGATCTGTATCCTCCTGGCATCCTCTTGGAGCGGCACCACTCCCTCCAATCCCTCTGCAGCTCGGCTGGGCTTTGCTCAGCCTTTCCAAGGGATGGATTTCGATGCTGTCCCTCCTGGCAGGTGCCATTCACACCCATGGAAACGAGCCTGAGCCCACAAAAAAAAAAAAACAAAACCTGCCCAAGCCTCACCCTGGGGTCTGAAGGTGGTGATTTTTATTCCCAGGTGGAAACTGAGGCTTTCAGGAAGGGCTGGCTGCTCTGGGAAACAACAGGCTTTTTGAAGAATCAGGTGAAAGGAACCTTTTCTGCGGCCTGAAATCCTCGACGCTAATTTTAACAACTCCTCCAACCAACCCCTCGAAAATTGCCGCTGTGAAAAAAAAAAAACAAAAAACATACAGGGCCCACATTCAGCCACTGAACTGGCACCCAGGTCTCGCTGGGCCACCCCTGGGAACGGCTAACAACAGCCAGCCTTATTCCTGCCTGCAGAAACCACGGGAGAGAGAGGGAGAAAAGGCAGGAGGAAAGGCAGAGAGGGCTACCCCAGCCTAATTGGCCCGTGGGTTGGATGGGGCTGCTGACTTCGGGGCTGGTTTTAAGTTACACGTGAGCAAGTGAAATGGAATATAAATAATAGCAGGGGTGGGGGGGAGAGCTCCAGTGGAAAAGCCAGCCAGTGTCTGCCTGAGCCGCTGCTCTGGTATCCATCAAGCCCTGCTGTGGTTTGTGTCACTCCAGGCGGGGAGCTGCCCTTGGAGGGAGCCCACCAGTGCTCCAGGGATCCTCAGGGGAGGGATCTGCCTCCCCCAGGCTGGGAAAAGCCCCAAACGAGGGAGGGCCTTGATTTAGGAGCTCTGGATCCTGCCCTGGCAGAGCCCAGCGCTGCCATCAGGGTGAAATGGCCCGTGGAGGCACTTTGGGGTTTGTGTAGGGAAGGGGTGGATTTGCTCCCAACACGACTTTCAGAAAGGCTGCAACAGACCCAGCAAAGAGATCTTCACATCCTCTGCTCCTCCCAGAGACCCTCGAGCACGGAGCAGTTTTAAATCTGAGTATCAAGCCCTGCTACACCTGCTGTAGGTACAGGCAGCACCTCAGCTGACAGGGATTTCTCCAGTCCCACAGACCAGCTCCCTTTAATAAACAGCTCTTTCCTATCATTTCAGCCCACGTCTTTTGTTTCGCCACCATTGGTTCAGTTTTTTCTGTTCTTTTTTCTTTTTTTTTTTTTTTCCAGTAATTTCAATTTTCAAGCACAGGCAACGTGCAGTACGTATTTGGAAATTAAAAATGTTATCATTCCTCCTACAAACACAAATATGCCCCTTGGAGGCGTGAGGCCCCTATGTTTCATACATGACCACAGTTCTGTCTCCTATTTCCCCCTTGGCTTTGTTGCCAGAGTTTTTCCTCTGTAATCTTTTTAGATTGGTTTGTTGGGTTTGTTTTTTTTTCTCTCTCTGCTACATTTCCTCTTCATTCCCTCATCACTTCCCGCCTGTGTTCTCCCTTCCATCCTTCTCATTATCTCTGCTGACAGGAGATTTCTCCCCATCTCTGCCAAGTCACACTTTCAAAGCTGGCAGATAAATGGAGCTGGGTTGGTTGGTTTGTCATGGCACAGAGGAGATGCTGAAATCCCTTCATTTATTACCTTCTATATATTTATATCTGAAAATATATATGTATTATATAAAATATATTATATAATAATATATAAAAATGTATTCTATATTATAATATATATTATACATAATCTATTATCTAATATATTACATTTTACATATTACATATTATATATTATATACTATATATTATATATTATATATCACACATTATATTATATAATAAATACTTATATATTACATATGTTGTATATTATATATGATATATAACTGAAAATATGTATTTTCTGAACAAATCTGCTTTATTGATTATTGCCATGGGTGCCTCAAGTTCTCCTGTTCCAGGACTTTCTAAGGCAGCAAGGGAATCAGGAATGCAGAAAACTCAGGAGTTATTTTCTTGGCAAACCTGAAGCACAAATACGAACCCAGCAAAAGATCTGGGGAGGAAACACCCCAAAACCAGGACAACCCTTTGAGCAATCAGGATTTTTCCCCATATATTTGTTCCCCACCTACCTGCTCCTCTCCGTTCTTGTTTTCTGATTGGAGTGCTGGGAGAACACCAAACCCTGCTCTGAATAAAATCCTAAAGGGCAAATTGAAGGAAAAAAAAGCTTTACCACAGAGTGTGAGTGCAAACACAATTCATTTTAAGGTCTTACTACCAGGGAATGTGGGGGTTTTTTGTTAGAAACACCCCAGTCATGGCCACGGCAGCAGGAAGAGACAAAAAGAAATCTTTATGGGATTGCTGAGACAATAGTTATTTGTCATAAATAGGATCTGAGCCTGGCTGGTGCCCAGCCAAACACTGGAAGTTTGTCCTGGCAGACGCGGAGTTACATCACAAGCAGGATTATGTCACGTTGGGAGCTGCCAGCCTGGAAGTCTGAGACAGCATCTTGGAGCCTGGGGAAGCAAGGGGACAACTGTCCCTGTCCCCAAAAATGACCCAGAGCATTCCCAGTGCTGACAGGTGAGGGGTGGAAAAGAGAGGGAATCCTGGAAGAGCGCAGCTCCAAGCGTGGTTACACTGCCAGAATCGATGGGGAAGGTGCTGGAGCTCCTGATGTGGGACACGAGATCTCCAGGTGGAGAAATCCCCGAGGTTCAGCAGGGAAAGGGGAGGAAATGCTGAGGTGTGACGGGGGGTGAGGCACAGGGTGCTCAGAGAAGCTGTGGCTGCCCCTGGATCCCTGGAAGCATCCAAGGCCAGGCTGGACGGGGCTTGGAGCAACCTGGGATGGTGGAAGGTGTCCCTTCCCATGGCAGGAGGTGGAACTGGATGATCTTTAAGATCCCTCCCCACCCAAACCATCCTGTGAGTCCATGAAATTCCACATTTTTACTCTTTATTTTCCCATTTCATTCACGGCTGCCGTGTGACCATGGAAACCTGCAAAGCTCTCCTTGCTGGGTGATGCTCCATGTCTTGACCATGAGTCCAGAAAAGCAGCTGAGGAAACCTCAACCTGACCTCAAACTTTGCCTTTTTTTTTTCTTAAACACAAAAATCACAAAATCCTCAAGGCTGTCAAAACCCTCTTAGATCATCAAGTCCAACCCTTAACCCAGCACTGCCAAGGCCACCACTGACCCTTGTCCCCAAGTGCCACATCCACGTGGCTTTTATGCCCTGGGCAGCTGTGCCTAGATGTGAGTTCTTACTGCCAACCACAATGTTTCAGGAACCCCCTGTGGATCAGGCCAGGAAAGGCGAGGGATCAGGGCTGGAAATGCCACCAGGACAGGCTGGATTTCAGGGAAAAACCCAAACGACCACACAGTGTTCCCGCATTTCTCTGCGTGAGCAGGCACGAGCTGAGAGAACACTCCAGTGCACCTAAACCTCACATCTAAAAAGCCCAGGCTACAAAAAAAAAAAAGATAAAAAAGAAAAAAAGGGGGGGAAAAATTAAATATTTGGGCAACTGGAAGGAATTATTCTCTCTTCCATAGCCTGGGCTCTATCCATAAATCATCCATAATTTTTTAGATGTCTAGGGCAGTGTTACCATTTGATGAAATAAAAAAAAACGGAACCCCTGTGACATCATCTTTTATCTAAAGAGTCCTGCACACTCGGTCCCGTTCCTGGGCCACATTTGTTCCGCAGATATTTAGACCAAACCTGACATTTTATAGACTTCCTCCTGCCCGTGCATGTGTTGGAGACAGTTGTTTGGATTAGCACGATCAAAAAACTTAACACAGCCTTTCAAGATCCCATTTTCATCTGGATTTGCACAACACAGCAGAGAGTGGGATGCCAAAAAATATGTTTTTCTGGAAAACACGTCCAACTTTGTTGTGACTGTTTGTGGCTGGCGAAATCCTGGGATGCCCTGATTACCATGACCTGTGTGTTTTCATACAAGCCCGAGCTGGAAAAGCGCTGTGTACAAATGAAAACCGTTAACTTTCATACCACATGTGCTGCGCTGGTGCCAGTGGGAAATGACAGAGAATGTACAAGGTCACGGTTTACTAAAAATATAAAAGTTTAACATGTGGTGTTAATAGAACACACAACAGGGGTCACTGGTACAATGGAAAATAATTCATTTCCAATGTCAGGCCAAGTAATTCACCAGGAAGGAACATTTGAAAATGTGTTACTTATATCTTTCTCTTTCTGTTCTTTAGGACGAGTTTCAGGAGGGGGAAGGAGAAAAAAAAATAAAGAATTGCTGCTAATACCAATGCATAAATAATAATCATGAGTCAGAATTTCAAATGTGTCAGAATAAAGCAGCCCACAGGAGCTGGCAAACTTCCACCAGGGTGGGCAGCATGGTTGGACCCTCTTCTCCCTCCCTCATGTTTGACTGCAGTGAGCACTAAACCCCACCAGGATGGGTTTAATCCTTGATCAATTATATCTCTGCAGGTATTGGGGTGCCTCAGCCCCCAAACGAGGTGCCACTAAACCCCTCCCCAAACTCTAATCCAGTAAAATGTCAAGGCCCAGGAAGGGCTGCCCAGGATTGTGGCGGAGTCACCATCCCTGGAAGTGTTGAGGAAACCACTGGATGTGCTCTGGTCCAGCTGACAAGGTGGTGATCATTCAAAGGCTGGACTTGATGATCTCAGAGCTCTTTTCCAGCCTCAGTGATTCCATGACTCCATCAGCCCAGCAGGAGTCTGTGAGCCCAGGGTTTTGTGCCACCAGTGCAGGGATCTGTCTGCACGAACCCAGCGCTGAAACCCCAGCAGAAACCCCAAAGCTGGTGTCACCCTCCACATCTCGGCTCCTCTGCTGGCCCTGCCCAAAACAATGAGCCAGGCTGAGCCTTGGACGAGCTGGAGCCACAGGGCACAGTGGCAGTGCCCCCTCTTTTCCCTCGTGACATCCAGGCAGAGCCCTGCTTTGACAGGGGCTGCCACCCCTTCTGCCCACATCTCCTGGCACCACCAGCACCAATCCAAGGTCCCTCCTGCCCCATCACCTGCACAAGACCCAGCACTCATCCCAGAGGCTCCACAGGCATCTCCAGGTATTTGGAGGAACTTTTAATCAGAGCCAGAGGTGACAGAGCTGCTTGTTCCAGAGCAGCGACAGAGAAATCTGTGCAGCGAAGCCGTGTCGGGCACCACGATGTTGGCTGCCAGGAATGCACCTCTGGAGTCACCCAGCTGCTGCATTAATGCTCAGAGGGCTGTGTAACCCCACAGCTGGCCAGGAGCATCCCAAAAAAAACCTGTCCCTCAGCTCCAGCTGTGCCCTTACCTGCGTGTGCCAGTGTGCCACATGCTGCTCTGTTCAGCAGCCTTGGTCTTAAATCAGCAGCTTAAAGCAGGTGAAACTGCTTTTCTTTCCTTCCCTCCCTTGCCAAAAGTGCTCTGATTTCTGGGTTGGCTCAGTGAATTTCTGTAACATGCATGTCCCCTGTCTGGACAGGCAAACTGATGGAAAACATGTTGGAACTGGCTGTCCTTCCCTGTCACTGCCACCTCCAGTGTCCACAGAGCTGCCTGGCACCAATGCTGCCAGAGATGTTTTGTGCTTTTCAAGCAAAAATGGTCATGGTCGAGCTAGAAAAGCCGTTGGAAACCTTCTATCAGCTGGACCACAGAGATCTGTCTGTGGTGATTCTTTGTAGGGCTCAGCTCAAGCCGCGGCCAAGTTTTTTAGGTCATTGAGGAAAAAAAACTCAAAACTGTTCGTCTTCCCCTGGGAGTCCCGGGGAGGATTGTGAGCGAGGCTGCAGCCTGATCTGTGCCCATCCACATCACCCCCAGTGTCGCTGGAGTTTATGGGATTCTTCCAGCCTGACTCAGTCAAAGGATCATTAAAATAATACAGTGAGAAACAGTCTAAAACCCACGGCGGGGCAATTAAACCGAGCAGACAGACGGAAAGACGGATCAGAGGGAAATGCGCGCTGGGCACTGAGAAATACAGCGTGGGGGCTGTGCCTGGCTATTCCCAAAAAACAACTTTATGACACCTCCCGGCTGCAAAACCCTCCTTTATAAACTGTTGTCCTATTTCCTGCATCCCCTTCGGATGCACAGAGCCAGCAGCACCGATGGCATCGGATAAGGATATTGTTTTTCCCCCCCAAAAGTTTTGAGTGGCAAAAAATGCCAGGGTGGAATTAATCTTCCCTACCCAAACGTGCGTTCAACACATCCTGCTTGCTGCGATTAACAACCTGACATGAAAAAAAAAAGTTACAGGGCATAGAACGCTCATAACAAATTCCTGAGAGATGATATTAGCTGGCTGTTGGACAGGCAGCCGCCTTACGGCTCACTGAGCTCGCTCCCAGGGATGGTGTTTGGGGAGATTTCATTGCAGTGCTGTGAATTGTACACGGGATAATGTGCTTTTTTTGTAATTAAAAAAGTTTAATTTTTTAAATTAAAAAATGAAAATTAAAAACTCCGGTTTTCTCACACTGCCCAAGAATTTGAAGTGAATTTTTTTAAAGATAATGTGTGTGTGTGATCCGTAACAGGATTTTCGGTGGGGTTAAGGGTCGTGGAGCAACCTGCTGGAGTGAGGGGAGTCATCCCACCGGTGGAAACGTCAGTGCATCCGTAGAAACATTAAAGAAAAAGAAAAGTAAATTATTTTTTTATTTATTTCACCTGAAAAAGTGAAATAGTTCATTTCACAACTTCTCTCCTGATCTTGTGTTGGGATAAACCCTTTCCTTGGCAGCACAGCCAGCCCTGCTTACAGTGGCCCACAGGTGAGTTTGGCTCAGAGTGGGCTGCTTTAACCCTTTTTTACCTTTTTAACCCATTTTAATGGTTTTTTAACCCATTTTAACCCTTTGCATGACCATCTGCAACCTGCTAAACCCACCCAGGTGTCCCTCAAAACACGTTCCAGAGGGACACGATCCCTTCTTTTTCACCTCTGTGCACATTGACAGCGGTTTCTCATCTCCCAAGGAAAAGCAGATCTTGTTTTCCTCAGCATCCATTGATGACGCTTCAGATGATAAAGAAAGGAACCCGTTTATTTTAAAATAAAGCATTAAACAACTCCTGCAGAAATGCTCGTGTGTGTGCTCAGACAGACAGATACCCTGGCAACTATCTCGGGGACATTTTTAGAAAATTCCTTAATTCTCTGGCCCGGGGTTTTGTTATGACATGTAGCGAAGAGAAGGGAGAGATGTGGTTTCTCTGTCCCCTGCCAAACCCTCTGATTTCCCCTGTTTGCTTTGTTAATTTACAAAAAAAAAGTAGCAACAATTTCAAGAAGTTGCCCATAGGATCAAGTGCAGACTGATGGTTGCAGCCTCTGCTGGCTGTGGGTAAGGAATATGTGTGGGGATGTGGGGAGGGAGAGGAGGGAAGGGGAGGATGCACAAAACACTGAACTGACAGAGCTTCCCTTTGCAATTCTCCCTCTCTTGTCACTAATCACAGTTAAAGAAATTATTTCCTATATGTCATCTCAATAATTTGGGCTGTGTCCCTTCTACACCACATCCATCAGGATGTCCCCATAAATCAGGGAACATGAGCAACGTGAAACATGTCCAAAAATAAAAAGAAAATCCAAAAGCTGACCAGTCAGCTATCAGTACTTTTAGGAAGATTTCCTGTTCTTAAATTAATTTCCATACAGCTGCAGGCAGATATATCTCAGAGTAAATCACTTTTAACATCCATCTGAGGAGAAAGCTGAGGTGAGATGGTTGGGATCCTCACGGGAAGGAGGATTTGCAGGGCTGGGATTCCGGGTCAATAGGAAACTTTTAACGGAGAGCCATAAAACACCCAGGAAGAGCTGAGTTCCCAGGCTGTGTGGTGAAACTTGGACTTAATGATCTTGGAGATCTTTTCCAGCCTTAATAATTTTAAAATTCTGTGATACCTGAGCCAGCAATGCAGCCCAGGACAAGGACATTTAGGGGAAAGCAGGTGGCACTGAGGACTCAGCACCCAGAGCTGCCACGGTGCCTCTTTGCCCCTAAAATGGAAAGTCCTTAAAGTGCAGCAGGGTCAAACTGAGATGCTCAGTGTGACCACAGAACCAAAGTCTTTTAGGTTGGAAAAGGACTCTAAGATTATCAAGCCCAACCTTTGATGACCAGTCTGTCAACTGAGTGCCATGTCCAGTCCCTGACAACACTGAATTGGGATCAGGGCCATAATCAAGGCTGAAAAGAGGCTTTTTGGCTTCTTACATGGACTTACATCCATCTAATAACCCCTAAAAAGGCTGCATTTAGACAGGACAAATCCGCAGAAGAAAAGAGTGGCATGAATTCAGAAGCACGCCTCAGAAATAAATCTCACCCAGGCCTGAACGTGGCAAAAATTGGCGAAGTAAACAACAAAATGACAAAAACTGAAGTAAATGACATCAAATTAACAAATAGCACATGATCAGGAAGAAGGAGGGTGCTAAATCCAGCTCCAAGCCAGCAGTGGGACAGGTTCAAGCCCAGGTTACTTTCCCTGTTTGGACAGACAGATCAGTCTGGCTGGTCTGTATTTAACTAGTCCAGGAACCAAGGCAGATAACCAGGTTAGGGTTAGTGCTGGGGGTGCTGTGTGCCCGTGTCAGGCAGGGTGTCCTGGCTACACAATTAAATGCTTTCCTGTCGGAGTAATTAGCTGAGATTTATAGAGCCCTGCCCGTGGCAGACATTCCCAGCTCCCTATTGGAGGGACTCAGCCTGTGCCACTTGCCAGGTTCCCATTTCCACCACACTTTTGCAGTCGCAAAATCAGATTAAGAAAGGACACGACGGCAAAGGCTTCCCGCTGGCTGCTGGCATTTTGATTTCTTTATTTCCATGGATTTTGTTTATCTGTGACTCCACTTTAAACAAACTCTCTCCTTGTCTTTCCCTTGACAAGAGCTGTCTAGGTGGGAGCAGAGATCGAGGCAGCCCTGGAACCTCTCTGGGAAGGGATGGAGCAACCCCAACCACTTTTATCCCACCAGCACACGTGAAAAAGCCCCGAGCTGGCCCTGACGCAAACGGAGCTGGGCAAAGCAGAGAGCTGGCTGCTCGTGGCCAACGTGGCAGCAGCACAAAACCCTCGGAAGATGTGGAGGTTTAGGACTCTGACTCACACACACGGAGCAGATTAAACTCAGCCTTCCCACAGCTTCCTGCCCTGCCCTGGTTTAAAGCCTCCCTCCCCCTCCTCCTCCTCGTCCAGGGACAGTTCAGCCATGGGCACAATCCCACCCCTTCAAGCATTTCCATAGCACCTGCCCCTCAAGGATTTCTGTTTCTTGCCCCGTTTTTACCTGGGGGAAAATTGAGGTGCAGGGATGCTTTGCTCAAATTTTTTAGGACTGGCTGGTCAAGGCTGTATTTCTACACCAGCATAAAGACATCCACTAAAAACCTGCATGGATATGTAGGCAACTCACGGAAGTGTCTCAGAGTTAGAAATCAGGTTTTAATGACTGGGTTTTTTCAGTCCCTTTCCTCCTATGACTCACCCCTCAGGCTACAATAGAGTTGACATCATCCAATATCTGAGTGTCAATGGGAATAAATCATTATTAGTAGGATAAGAGAGTTTTTTGTCCATTTTCTTAGCTGGGATGAACAGGAGCTGATGAGAAATCCAGGTACAACCTCACTCCCTCTCATTGGGTGGATCTGGCACCGTGATCAGCAATCACATGGAGATTCAGTTTTCACAGCTGGACATCTCTTGGCCTGTCAATGACATCCCCACTTTACAGCCAGGAGCATCAGTGTGAATTAAAATCCACAGTGGTCAGCATTAATATGGCACCACAATTCCATGAGAGCCCCAGGATCGCAGGTGTAAACTCAATCCTCAGGAGGATTTTCCTTCTGCAGGGTGCTTTCAAAAACCCCTGGTGCAGTGGTGCTTCCTTCAGGGGATTTGCCTCCTTATCAGCATTCAGCATCTGCCAAGGTATTGAAATGTGATTTAATTTCTCATCTGTGCGAGCTGGACATTCGTGTTCTGCTTCAGTGCTGAAAAGTTTGGAACAAGCCAAGAGGTTCCTGGAACACAACAGTTAACGAGGAAAAGTTGTCTTGGCAGGAGAAATGGTCTCGTAGCCTGGTTCGAATATATTAAAGGTGAAATGTTTTGCAGTGGGGAGGATGCTCTTTCCAGCCCGAGCTTTTGAGGTTGAGTTTCCTGATTTGCATGCTTTTGAAAGCACAGATAAAAGCTTGGAGCCATTTCTGCTTCCTTCGCTGTTTGGAAAAGTCCAGGGGCTAGCATGGAGATGCTGAGGGATGTACTTGGCACAGACAAAACAAAAATAAAACAAAAAACCTGAGGGGAAAGAAAAACCCGAACGGGAAGAAATGAAGAGTTTGGGTGTGTGCTAACAGGAGTTATTGCTCCTCTGGTTTGAGAGCTGGTGGCTTCACCACGGTGAGCAAGTTCTCATGTCCTGCAGCTCTCTAATGGCACCAGCTGCAATGTTTCATCAGGGAGAACACGGAATTATTCTGTTCAGATCAATGGATATCAGCGGGACAAGGCACCCTGTGAGCTCCTTCCCATCTTGGATATCTCTGGATATCTTGGATATCTCTTGGATATCTCAGTCCTTGGCTGCATTTCCCCCTTTCACGTGGGGCTGGTGCAGCTTTGCTAATTCCACAAAGCTCGAGAAACTCTCGAGGAACAGGAACTCAACAAATTGGATTTCTGTCCCTTGGCGAGTGGGACATCTTGCTGGCTTTATGAAGGGTCTTTCCCAGTGGATCAGCCCCTGGTGGAGGAAAAAACATCCCTTTAAACCATCACCATTCACCTCGCTGTGCGAGGGTCCCCGCTGCCCATTTTCACACGTCCGGGGGGGGACACACGAGAACTCATCATCAAGCTTTCAGCCTCCCTGCTTGGCTCCTGCTCTGGGAGCTGCTCCCGCCCGCCTTTGAAGTGGATGTGAGCTGCAGTGAGGTGACACTGCGGCCACACCTCTGCCGCATTCTTATCTCCGTCAGAGGTCTTTGAATCGCTGACACGCCGGCAGCCCCGTGGCCCTTCTGCTGAGCGCCCTGCCCCCTGCGTGACCCCTGGGTTTGTGAAGGAGACACCCGAAACCCCAAATGGAAGGGATCAGAGGAAGGGGGAATCCCACTTCTTCTTCATCAGCTGCCAAAGAGCCGCGTCCCCTTCCACAGGAAACAGCATCTGTCCTATCTCTTTATTTGTCTCCCCTTCCCAAACTTTTCCTTTGGACATTGGGCCTTTTGAAATGGCATCTTGTTTTTCCTTCTTTCCAATCCACTTTCCTGCAAATAAATGAAGGAAAGAAGGGAGAGGGAAGGAGTCTGTGCTGCTGCTGGGCAGAATAAAGATGAAGTCCCAGAAATTTCCTGAGTTTTTGATCAGCTGCAGGAGCACAGGACACAAACCAAGCAGCTCTGCTGCAGCAGAGAGCAGATTTCCCTTCTTGTGTCACAGTTGCTTTCATTTCAGTGTCAATCCCACTGCAAAGGAGCAATGGGATAATACTTTTATATAAACATCAAAATAAAAATTTTAAAAGAAATCTCCACTTGACTTTGGACAATGTTGTAGAACATGGAAGAGCTTCTGCCTCTCCCCATCCTCACCTGCACTCGTTTCTCTTTCTCATTCCTACCACGTAACACTGATAATAAATCTGGGCTTTATGAGCTGGTGAGTTATTTTACAGCGTTCTCCAACATGAAGGGAGCAACCCCAGGAACGGCACCAAGCCCGGGACCTACTGCCAGAAAACTCCTCTGCAGTTCCTCGGGGCGGCCAGAAATGGAAATGTTGGGCGGGTGGTACCTGCAGGGTTTCCGTGCTCAGGTGCCAGGCCTGGATTAGCTGGGCAGAGATGGCAGAAGGTCCCCTGAGCAGTGCAGGGCACCACGGGGCCCCTGGACGTGTCACAGGATCCTGGACAGCCCCACTCCAACCCTTCACTCAGGACTTTCCTTGGCTTTCTTGCCCGGGCAGCGGAACAGAGCAGCTCTCATTTCTCCTCAGAGGACCAGCTCGCTCTTGGAAACCTGCTGCCAGCACCATTCCCTCTTCCAAGCTCCCTCTCCCTCCCTCCCGTGCTACAGATCCACGGCCCCATTTGCATTTTGTGCTTTTCAGCCCCGTAACGAAGACCAGAAGGGCTGCTGTGATGGACAGAGCCGGTCCGGCTCTCGCTGGATTTTGATGAAAGGCAATTTGATTTCCACAGCCAAGTTATTTAATGAGGCTCTAAAATTACAGCCACAAATTATGCACATACAAAACTATGCATTTGTGCACCAAAAGAGGCAAGATTTCCAAAACAGGAAGCCGTTGGGCTGCGTTAAAAGCAAAACCCCTGCCTGCCTTGCTGCTTTCCCCATATCAATGCGTGCAATTATTCAGGCTGCCCAGCCAGCACGGTGCATTGAATGCACAATGGCCCTGCAGGCACCTAACCCCCCAATTTTCGCGTTACAGATGTCTCCTGCTGTGTTTACACATCCCCTCGGCTCCAACTGGGCTGCACATTCCACGTCTGGAGCAAGGGAGGACACGGCTCCCACCAGGCAAGGAGCCCGTGCACCATTTGTTGGTGGTGGGTAGGGGGGTAAAGCTGCCTCAGCCCAATTGTCTCCTCCTTCCACCTCCACCTGCACAACCAAAGTTTTTTTAAGATAAAATTTGATGTCTCAAATTTCCATAAATCCAAACTTTGCACCCCACGTACTGTGAGGGTGCTGAGGCCCTGGCACAAGGGGCTCAGAGAAGCTGTGGCTGCTCCTGGATCCTTGGAAATATCCAAGGCCAGGCTGGACATTGGGGCTTGGAGCACCCTGGGGTAGGAGAAGGTCCCTGTTAGAAGGGATTTCCACTCAGGCCTGTTCTTTTATAATGAATTATTTCAGTGGATTTGAAATATCCTCTTCAAGCCATGCTTTCCACATTTATGACATAAATTCATTTAATGACAGCAATGCTCCTCGCTCAGTAAAACCTGCTCTAACAGAATGGTGTTGGAGGAGCTGTCAGAAAGGGTCTTTTAATAATTCCACAAAGCTCAAGAAACTCTCGAGGAACAGGAACTCAACAAATTGGATTTCTGTTCTCAAAGTGATTTTTTGCTGCAGAGAAATGAGGTGCTCGAGTGACAGCCCCACAGATTTTCCAGAGCCCATGGGAAGCATGAGGAATCCTGAGGAACTGAGAGCAGCACATATTATCCTTACACAGAGCTGTCTCCAGAGCAGTTCCAGTGCAGTTTCCAAAATCTCCAGGGTTCTGAGCCACCAGGTTCTTCTTAACACTTGCAAACACCTCTGTGGGCACCATGAGCAGATGGAAAATTATCTGCCCTTTTTTGTTTTATTTTGTTTTCTGTTCGTCTCTTTCTTGAAGGAAGTTAATTGTCTTTTTTTTTTTGCCAATTCCTCTCAAAAAGAGCAGAGTCTCAACTTTTGCTTTTGAGGACTCCCACAGCCACCATCAGCGTGCAAAACCCAGTAGCATTTAAGGGATCTCAATGCACAGTCAGCCTGAAGGGGCATGAATTTATTTTTATTTCCTTTTCCAGACAAAATGCACGCCTTTGTTTTTCCTCACGTAGCCCCTAATCCAACCTAAAGCCGCTATTTAAGCGCAGCTCTTTTTTATCTTGAATAAGTCCTTTGTACAACCTGGCCATTTATAGATCGCTACAGAATGAAAATTCCCCCAGAATGCAGCAGCAGCTCCCAAAACTGGAGCTCCTGGGAGAGGCAGAGAGGTTCAGGAATAAGAAGAGTTTCCTGTGCAGGAGGAAATGCCAACACGCACCTCCCTGGGCAGAGCAGGATTGGCCGAGTGACCCGAGGAGGAGGAGGAGGAGGTGACAGCAGGGCTAGGAAGGCTGAGCGTGGCACTTCCTAAACTTAGCAACACATGAAATGCAGAGAGGGGCAGCCTCGGGGTGAAGCTCAGACTTTTCAGCACGGCCATTCTCTCAGCAGTTCAAACCTGGGGCTGCGAGAGCTGCCGAGGCACTGGGAGAAAAGGAGATGCTTTCCAAAAGAGAAAAAAAATATTAAAAAAAAAGGTGGAAAAGACTGCAAGGAGGTCAGGGCCAGAGTATGGAAAGATTTCATCACCAGCAAAGAGATTTGAGATTTTTTTTCTTCTTCCAGCTTTTTTCTGGATACCTGAGTATTTTGGGGGCACTCACGCAGGGCACCGCAGCGCTGAAGTCTGCTGGTAAAGCTGGAAGGAGCTGCCAGATAAATCTTAAACACTGCAGGAGTTGGAAGCTGGGCCTTACACCAGGAGAGGGTTTGAGCCAGTGTGGGGGAAAAAAAAAATCTTTCCAAAGGGTCCATGGTCAGCTCAGCCCCAGCTGTGAACCCAGGAGGGAGAACATGGAGCATCTTTGTGTATATTTAAACACCCAGCTCAGGAACCAGTGCTCAACTTCTGCCAAGCTGGACACAGCCACCCACAGCTGAGCCTTGGAAAAGTGCAGCAGAGCATCTGCAAGAGAAATCTTTTGAAAAGGCCCAGCAAAGGAAGCAGCAGAGCTGCTTTTCAGCAGTGTGGAGCTAATGGAAACCACCAAAGGATGCAGAGAAGTGGAAGGGACAAGTTTCCACCCCGCGTGCCAGTGTTGGCCCCGGGAACATGTAATATAATGTAAAAATAATATGCTATTAAATATAATGGACTGCTTGACCCAAATGAGTCAAAGGAAGCAAATCAAAACGAAATGTCTCTGTGGCACTAAATTAAAATGACTTAGCCGTCATTAAAAAGAAGTGGGAAAGCCAAAATCCGATATCTCACCTTTTTGGGGAGCTGTAAATTTATCCCAAATTCCTGCATTTCATATATAATTTAGACGGCATTCCAGTGCGGGTAGAAAATTGCCCCATCAAAAAATGTTGGCCGGCTGCACCCAACAATTGTTGATACGAGAACCAAAATGGAATTTGGGTCGGCATCTTGGTCAGAGCAAAAAAAAAAAAAAAACCCTGCATAAAAATGCACACATCCTACCCCGCTGTAATAAATTCGGCAATAATATCCTTTCACATGTTGCTTTCCTGCCAGCAGCAGCCCAGATTCAAAGCAGATTCCGAGGCTGTGCTTGAACCCTCGGGTCCCTCCACGTCTGTGCACCTGTAGGAGGGGGGAAAAGGATGCTCTGTGAGGTTTTGAAGAACGAGGTGTGTGCCATGTAGGGGGGAAAAAAAAAGGTAATTAAGGCACTACTGGTAAGTGCCAAATATTTGCCAGTATGTAATAGGAATGGGAGTAGGTTTTATTTTGAAGGATGTCTGAGGCCATACTGCCTGTTTGTCTAAATGCAGAGCCCTCAGAGGTTCAAGTGCTTCAGGATGTATAAAATGTGGATTTTCCTCTGCCATATTTGCTGTTTATAAGGGGTGTTTATGTGCTGAGGATGAGAAGGGGAGAAGGTTTCATTTATTTCCAGAGACCTTGCCAGCTCCCAACAAACTTCCACTTCTTTTAACACCGAGCTGGGAAACAATAATCTTCAACTGAGAGCAGCACAAAGCAGATGAGGCTTGAAATAAGCTGAGCCTAACAAGTACAGAAAGACCAGGCTTAGTGTTTAGTTCCCAGCCCTGAAAGTGGGCTCTAAGTCCACGTTTTCAGCTGCTTTGCAGAGACAGTTATTGACACCTCTGTTGCAAATTGCATCTCCAGAGTGCTCAGTACATGACCTGGGTTAGCCCTGAAAACAGCCAGAGGTGGTTTGTGCTGGAGATATTGAGGTCTTCGTTGAGCCAGATCAAGGTCATCACCTGCAGGTCACTAAAAGGTGCCACTCCTGGAAGTTCAGGTGGGAAGGAAGGACATAACCCCACACTTCTAGCATGAAAAAGAAAAGCTGCATTTTCTCCCCTCCCGAGGATGTTTTCCATCCATATTTGATGCCCGTGGTGATCACCACTCCACCTTCTTTCTGCTTTGATTTTTAATCCCAATTTCACTGAACTCAGGTCAGCAGCTTCCCTCTTTCGTGTGCCCAGAAGGAAAAAATCGTGGATGTATCTCCGAGCACGGCCTTGCCAAAGACAGTATTTTCCATGGCATCACACCTCGACCCTCCGAACTTCCCCTCAGAGCATTTTCATGTTACCCAGGACACAGCAATCCCAGTTCCTGCAGCCCCTCTGAGGGGAGGAGAACAAGGCTCTGTCACATTTCACTCGTGTTGGGGCCTTTTATTTTTTAACTCCCCAGCCAAGCCGGCGAAGCAGGGGGGGAAAAAAAATGATGTGGGATTTCGGTGCACGCAAAAACATCTGAAACCAACATTTCTGGAGCGTGGAGATTGCCAGTGAAGAAAGAGGTGATTTGAGATTTTCGTATTTGCTCACGTCTTTGAGGATGTTTTGGGCCTTTCATCCCGTTTTGAAGGCGTGTCACCTAATTAGGAGCCTTTCATCCCTCTATTCCCTAGTTAGAACACGCCAATCCCTTTTACGGCAATTGATTATGACTTGGAGGTTTCCACATTCCAGCCAGTTCAGAGAGCTGGGATATTTGTGAATACCTGAATAAACTCCTTTAATCCAAAAACAAACTCCACCTGAAAGCGGCGGTATGAAAAGGCCATTCATCCCGTGTTTTCCAACTTACTGCTTCATGGTTTCTTTGGATTTCACCCGACTTCCTGTACTAATGGTCTCTGAATGCATTCCCAATTGTGGCTTCTGGGTCTATAAGGTGCCCAGCGTTTGCAGGGAAGAGGAAAACGAGTCACACAGCAACTGATGGCACAGAAAACTCTGCCTGCAAGGGCAAAAAAAAGGGAGCCGAAGTTAAAAGGAAGCAAAAAGTGTACAAACAGCCGTCCCCCTCCCGCTGAAATATTTTAAAACAAATATTCCCTTGATGTCGCTGCTTTAAGAAGGTCTTGGCTCCTCGAGGGTGAAAAAATACCTTCGAAAATTACCTCTGCAATTGTTGTCCCGAGTGTGGGAATCGACACCTCTGCTGATTAAGGTGGGCCCGTGTTGAAGCAATCTGGGAACAGAAGTGCAAATGTGTCAATGATCTCATGGAGGGACCCCAGAGGAGATCCCTGCTCCCACAGCCGGAGGGACAGCACGGGAATGCTGGAGTCATGGAGAGCAAAGAACTTCAGCTCTGCCAAGATCGGGCCAGTGGCAGGTTAAGGTTCACAAGTACACATAATCACCTACTGCAAGGAATAGTTTTGGAGGCTGTGAGACAGTTGGAGGTAGCCTTGCACATTTTCACCCTATTTATGTATTTTTAAGTGTGTTTTTCTTATATATTTCCGCTGCCAGAAATACGACTCTGCTCTGGATGCTGTGTTCAAACTTGGTGGGATCACATCGTGTAATTCGGGGTCAAATTCTTCATCAGCTGGTGAAGCTGAATCCTTCACCTGAACAAACCTCCTCAGCCTCGTGAGTTCCTACAAAACTGAAATAAAGCTTCTCAAGGGGGCTCATGTTTTTGGATATTCCAGTTGGAAAGCTGCACGTGGGCTTTGGTGGCTAAACTTTAAAAAGCTGGGCCCTGAATTACAGAACTGTGCTCATCAAAACCCTCCAGCCCCACGGGTGAGACGGGAAATCCTTCCTTTTCACAGCAGCCCTGCTGTCCCCAAAAGCTCTTCCCAGTATTAAAACCCTGATGCCGAGGCTCAGCAAACCCCAGTGATGAAGACAGACTCGCACCCCAGAGCCCTTTTAAAAAGGGAGTTGTGCTTTTTTGAAAAACTTTTCCTTAATTATCGCACTTCCCGCCTCGTAAAGCTTCATCGGGAATGTGAAAACACCAGGCCCACAGACAGGCCCTTGTGTCAGAATCCCCATTATTTGGTGGTCTGAGGCGATTTATCTGCCCGTGAACACATGGACCTCGATTCCAGCATCCTGTGAAAGGCAGGGTCTAATGAGGCAGAGGAAAGAGGTGACAGATTTTGGCTCCCTGCAGCCCCTCCTCGGAGATGGAAACTCCCGGTGTTGACGGATTGGCTTGGCTGGGTGATAAGCCACGATGGATTTGGGCACCGGGCCAAGACTGATCCCTCCTTCAGGAGATTAATGAATTTTGGGGAGTGGGGCAGAGATTCAGGGCTGGTGTTACATCTGATTTCCCCCCTTGCCACGGTGACATTCCCCTTGCTGGCGCTGGGTCTCTGAATCACTCCCTCGGTTGCACATTTGACTCTGGATTGCTCAGGATGTGCCAGGAGAGCCTGCTCCTTGGAAAACAGGCATTCCAGCCTGGAGAATTTGGCAGTTCTCCTCCACATACAATACCCCTGGTAAAGGAGATTTTTTTGGAACCTGCAGCTAACTGCGCTCGCTGGCAGTGGCTTTTTGCCTACAAAATAAACAGGCCCGGAATATGCCTCATTGCAGTCGCACAGTGGGGTTTATTTTTCTCTGACATTTCGGGAGGTGGTGCAGAAAATGAGCCTCTCTCCAGGGTGATTCACGCCGTGGCCAAAGAGGTCTCTGTGGCTGACAGTAAACCGTGTGACCTTCCCATTTCCCAGTAAGGATCCAGTGCCCGGCGCCAGCACGGGACAGCAGGGAAAGAGTGAGAGGGGAAGGGAGGAAAGGCTCTTGGGTTTGGAAACATCTCTGGGTGAAATTTTAAGGCAAAAAAAAATTTAAAAAAAAAAGGAAACGAAGGCAAAGTTTAAAAAACACCAAAACAACTAAACCTCCTCGAACTGAAGCCAATCTTTGATTCCTTCTCTGAAATGACATCATTGCATACCCAGGGCAGCCACAAAGCATGACAGCTGTCCTGGGCCTGCCCTGGGAAGGATAGATCACTTCCCTCTTGGAAATCCGGAAGGTATTGTCTGTAATCACAGCCTGCCCAGGCCGGGCAGGGGGGCTGCCTTTTGCAATTCAATCCTTCTGCAGCTTTTGTTTTGTTTTGTTTTGTTTTGTTTTGTTCTTGGTCTTTCACACAGATTAGACGACTCCTGAGTCTGGGACCCTCTCCACGGTGGTTGTGCACATCCACAGGCATTCAGCAGGGAGGTCGGAGAGGGTTGGAGCTGGATGAAGAAGCCTGGCTCCTGCGGATGTGGCTGCTCTGAGGTGACAGCTGCGATGTCCCCTGGTGCCATCTCTGGCTGGTGGCATTCTCTGCTGGATGTCTTTGTGCTTAACCTCCTGTGTGCCAGGCTGTAACTGCCTCCTCCGGTCCTCCCTGCTTCGGGGATGAGCCAGGAGAGGAGCACAGGGTGTGGCTCTGTAGGATTGTGGATATTGGGACAAGCAGCAGCTCTTCATCACATGCAAGAAGATCCACAGGGATTGTATTTCCAGGAATCACCTGACCCCAGAAGCATCCTGGGATGATTCATATCATGTTGCCTGGGTGGGAAGGGATCTTGTGAATTATCTGGTTGTTCAAACCCAGTGCTGTAATAATTCTGTGGATTGGAGGGAAATTAGGTGTGTCCATGAAGCTGTGCCTCTCCAGTAGGGACTGCACTGTCTTGGAATCATGGAATGGTTTGTGTTGCAGGGAACTTAAAGCCAGTGCCACCCTTGCCATGGGCAGGGACATATTCCACTGTCCCAGGTTGCTCCAAGCCCCATCCAGGCTGGCCTTGGACACATCCAGGGATCCAGGGGCAGCCACAGCTTCTCTGGGCACCCTGTGCCAGGGCCTCTCCATCCTCACAGGGAAGGATTTCTTCCCAATATCCAATCTAAGCCTACTCTCTGCCACGTGAAGCCATTCCCCTTGTCCTGTCACTCCAGCTCCTTGTGAAACATCCCTCTCCATCTTTTTTGTAGGCTCTCTTCAGGTACAGAAAGGCTGCAATCACAGGATATTCTGAGTTGAAAGGGACCCACAAGGATCATCAAGTCCAGCTCCTAAGAGGATGTCCCATAATTAAGTGACCCCAAAGCCTTCTCATGTCTTTGTCTTGATGTCAGAGCAGGTCATCACAGAGAATGGAGGAACTAAAGCCCCAGGAACAGGACTTTGGTCTGGGATCTGACACAAAGCATATAATGGACAACAGCAGTTATACAACCCATGGCTTGAAAGGAGAGCAAAGAAGATTAAGGTTCTCCAGAGACTTGGTTTTGGATCCTGCAAGACCTTGCAGAGACATCTGCCTTCCAATAGGCAAAGCTGGGTTAAGACTTTGCTCCCGAGAGAGAGAGATCAGGGCCCTGCCTCACTCCACAAGCTGCACTCTGGCAAAAAAGATGGACAAATTCCATAGGAATCTGAAAGATGTATTATTAGGATACACGCAGCTCATATTTCACTCTTCCAAAAGTCTAGCTCCATTAATGAAACCCACGTTTCATTGTTTCAGGGAATTTCAGGGCCAAAAGGGACCATTAGATCATCTGCTGCGACCTGGGGAGCACAGGCCAGAGAATTCCATCCACAGAGACAAATAATGTGTGTCTGATTAAGCTCAGCTCAACACGACGTTTCGCCGAGACAATGGGAATGGACGCACTCTCATAATCCATATTTTTAGGCGAGATCTGGCAATTTACGTTTTTTTTCCCCCTTGGGGAGCAGGAGCTCAGACTTCATTGTTCTGCTCATCGGAGACGCTGCCCAAGCTGGTGGCCTGGCCAGGCTCCCACCCCGGGGGGAGGATGGGGAGAGGAAGCCACAGCCACACGGCAGGGATGGGCACCCCCAGAGGTCCTGCCAGAGGGGCTGCAGCCAAACCCCTGCCTGTCCCACGGGCAGGTGGGGCTCTGCATTCCCAAACTGCAGAAATTTGGAATTTGCACCTTGCAATTTCAACGCCTTGAATTGAAGAATCCAGCTGTGACAGTTCGGGCTTCCTTTCTTCCCTGCCAAGGTCAGGGTGAGTAATACTGGGGAAACGCCGAGCTGGAGTCAGGACTAGGAATGTTTATTAATTCTTATCTGTTTGCAGTGTTTACAGACTCACTGCACCGTGAGCTCTTAGAAAACAAAGGTAAAATGGAGAGCTTCTAACTCTTTCCAAGGTTATTTAAGCACTAATCACCCAATAAGGAGGTGACACGTCTATTATTTATGTTTTTGACCCAAAAATGACCACGCAAGGCCCGCAATGTGAACCTTTTTCACCCAATTACAGAAAACCACCCAAACCCATGGAGAAGAAGGAAGAAGAAGGTGAAGAAGAAGGACCCAGACAACACCCCAAATCCTCCATCTTGACTCACATGTATTACTCTACACTAAACCCCCAAATTCTAATTTTCTACAACTCCAACATCCAATCAGCAACACCCTCTCTCCTCCCAAAAACCAGCTCAAAGGAGCAGTGTGTGGACCAAGGACAAGCTGAGAACTCTTCTGCTGTTTGCCTTTTTTTATTGCCATTATTATTGCTGTTAGCAGAGGCACGGTGGAAGATACTCAGACGTCCTGGCCATGAACAGAGAGGGGAAGCTTTGAAATCAAATGTCTTTATTCTGGCTGCATATTTCAGCTGGCACCAGATGAAGACTGCTGGGATGAGCACTGCGCAAGGAATTGATGGAAGACACCAGGAACAAACGGCGGAGGAAGGCTGACTAGTGGTGACAAACCCGAAATATCTTCTAGAACCACTGGGAATTATTAAAGTTTTGAACGTGTTTCGTGGCTCTTTCATCAGCTGTGGAAGCGGCTGGCAATTTTTCTCACTCAAATTTTGGCAATCAGCTGCGTTCTGCATCCCACAAAAGAGGATCCCGTGTTCTTATTCCCTTTTCCCAGAGTGCTGAGTGATAAATGGAGGCACAAGGAGACTCCCCCAAGGAAGTTTAAGGATGGGGAGAGAAATCAAAACCTGAATTTCTGAGTCCGTCACTACAATCCATAGAGAACATGATAATAAAGGACACATAATAGGGATTATACCATACACGTTCCTTAGCCTGAGTAATTTTAGACAGGGTATTTAAGAAGTTAGGAAGAGCTGCGTTTGGCTGTGGAATTTTTCCAACTAATGCCAGTGCTCCTGCAGTTCTTTATTTAAATGAGAGCACAAATGTTTATCACACTGCAATCACCACCACTTTGCATTTTTCTGCTGGAATCCGTGCAAATGGTGACGATCCTGAAAGAGAGGGATTTTTCACCACCATCTTTCACCAGGCTCTCCATTTCCAAACTGGCACAGCTCATTTGAACAGAGACTTTTGGGAATGCTGTTGCTCAAGATGTCCAGAGCACAGTGCAGAAAACACTGACTCCACTGTCTTTCCTCCTTTCTTTTTTAAGACTCCCCTTTTAGTTTTTTCGTCCTCGTCTTGTGGTCCACATTACTCACAGGCTGCAAATGACTCCCAGAAAAGCCACAATCAGTGGATTCTCCCCTGTTTGTGTCTGTACAAACAGGAGCTGCCGTGAGGTCACCGTTTGCAGCCCGTTTTTGGCCGGAGCCAGTTCCCACACACGACCACCCCTCATGAGGGCTGGGCTGGAGAGGACCAGAAAAGCTCCAGTGGTCACTTCCCAGGGCTTGGGCAGCCAGTCCTGAGCCCTGGGTGAGGTCAGTGAGTCAGGACATCCTTGGCCACCCTGTGTCTGCCACGCCAGCAGGTCCAGGAGGGGATGGTGCCCTTAAAGCAACATGGGGCATTCAATAATGAGAGAAAGGGATGGATCAGCAGGACCATGGGGCTCAGCACCTCTCATGGGGCACACACAGGGTGACAGAAAAGGCTCCTCAGCTGTGGGCAAAGTGCCACTGTAATAAAAAACTTTGCAATAACCAGAAAATTCTCTTGGCTTTTTAAGACCTTATACCCATGAGTAGCTCGACACCACTGCAGCCCAGGGTCGTCTGGTTTCCAGCCCGAGTCGTGACCTCAGCTCTGTTCTCTGCAGCCTTAACCCAGCGCTGCTCATTTAGCAGCAGCATCCTGCCTGGCAGAGGCAAAAGTCCTCCTCGTCCTGTTGATGCCTGGGGAAGGCTGGGCTGGAACAGAGACTGGACAGAGCAGGAGAATTAAGTAGATATTTATTGAAAGGCCTTTAGGATACACCTTGGGCACAACAAGAGGCTAGAAGTAGATATTTATTGAAAGGACCCAAAATGGTCACAAAATGGACAAATGGTCATAAAATGGACAAATGGTCATGAGGTCTCACACTATTATAAGTTTTGGTCCATTTGAATATTGGGGTTTAATTGTCCAATTCCAGCTTCAGGTTGAGAGGTCTCATCCTTGCTTATCCCTTTCAGTCCACCCTTGTTTGTGCTTTTGGGCCTGGAAACTTGTAACTGTTGTGCTTGGTTTTCAGGAGGAAAAGGATTTGTTTTGTGTCCCTGCTCTGTGTAGAGCTGAGTGACACTGAGTGTGAGGCTCAGAACTGCAGCACAGAACCTGAAATACATGAAAGCTCAAACTTAAGGCATCACTGTGAGTTCTCCTCAGTGGAGCTGTGAGTCACTCGCAGTGCTGGGAGATGGGTGGAGGAGGCAAGGAAAGGTGTCACCAGACACAATCCCCGTTTGTTCTCCGTGCCCCTGGGCACAGTGGCACTTTGTTCTCCCACCAGCTCCAACCAACACAGGCGTCCCTCCTCCCCAGGCAGCCCCTTTGCCAAACAGTAGGCAGAGGGAATTAGCCCTCAGCACCAGGAGCACCGGGAAAGGTGGCAGGTTCGAGCCTTTCATAATCACACGGGAAGGAGGAATTAATTTGGAGTTATCACAAAAGGTGACAGAGTTGTCTTGCTTATGAACTGCTGCTGAGCCTGTGTGTACTGATCTGTCGAGGAGAAAAGAGCCAGAAGCCTTTATTGGCTTTGCTGTGCCTAGTGAAAGTGTCTGCCCTCTTCCACCAGATAAGTTCAGCCTTGTTTATTTTCGTTTTAGCTGCTCGGAAAGCGCCGTTCTGCGCCGTCCCAGACAATATCCCTGCGCCTTTAAAAAGGAAAGGAAGTGTGGTCCTGGCAAACACAACCGGAGCAATAAAATATAAATCTCTGTAATTGTTGTGGAGACAGAAAGCAAAACAAACTGTACTTAAGTACATTGTAAGAAAATGTCAGAGATTTGAGGGAATGGTCATTAGCATACGAAATCATTTATCTCCCCTGAGTAAGTGAGTTGGACGCAGACCAGCCCATTTAATTTTCAGTATTTCTCCCTTTGGGATTTCTTGGAATGTCAGAACTACTATTTTTTCCCTCCAGGTGAAAGCGTTGACTTCAAGGCTGATGTTCAGAGGCCGCAGAAACGAGCTGAACACGGCGTCAGCTCCCCCTGTCCCCCCTGCACGCGTGGGGACACCAATGCCCTGCTCTGGGTGGGGATGTCCCTGTGCCCCACGATCCCACTCAGACACCCCAGCTGTGGTCTTACAGCCCATCCACCATCCATGGACTGTCCCTGGCACTGACATCCAGCTCCTGAAGCTTCATCCCCCCCTCCTATGAGGGTGTCCCTGGGGTGTTTAATTAGCTGAAATGAAAATCATGATTTGCCGGAGGCCAGCAATCCCCACGGCCACTGCGTGAAACCATCCCAGGAACAGCAGGATCCTTTCAGTGTCACCTCCAACCACCTCTGGTCCAGCTGGTGCCTTCCCTGCTGGGAGACTCGCCTGGAAAACACTGTCACAGAGAGCCACAGCTCTGACTCTGTCATGGCACCAACATCTCCTTCCCTTCTTTCTCCAAAATCTAAATCCCGGAGGGAGAAAACTGTTGGGAGAAACGTGACAGGAAGCATCTCCACGCACCTGGTGATGGGTGAGGTGTCCCAGCAGCCTCCAGTCC
This sequence comes from Sinosuthora webbiana, assembly GCA_013397395.1. Taxonomy (NCBI): domain Eukaryota; kingdom Metazoa; phylum Chordata; class Aves; order Passeriformes; family Sylviidae; genus Sinosuthora; species Sinosuthora webbiana. Next base: position 181,260 of record VXBN01001589.1, on the reverse strand, counting down.
CCCCAGAACGGTCCCTGTCCCAGGAGAGCCCAGGGCCAGGGGTGGGTTGAGGCCGATGGGGAGCCCCACGCTGCTGCTCTTGGTTACACAGCTGCCGAGCTGAAGTGCACAAAGTTATTTGAGACACTTATGGAAACATCTGGGCACCCTGAACTTCTCCCTGCTGGATTCTCGTCCCAGATGGGGGGAAAAAAAAAATCAAGTTCAGATCTTCTGGGATTAATATAATCAGGGAATCTGAGAGGGAAAGCTGGCGAGTGGTTTTGTTCCTTTCTTTGATGAGGGGGTTTCTCCAAGGTTAATGAACTGCATCCCTCTCAGTGGGCAAAATGATCCCACCCGTGTTTCAGAGCAGAGCAGCCTTGGAGGAACCATGGAAAAGCTTTATTCTTTTAATCACAGGACAGGAAAATTGTGTTTCACCTCGCTAGCAAGAAAGTACTGAACAGTACCAAATGCAAATATCTGGTCCTTTTTTTTTTTTTCCTTTTTAATAAGGTGGTCAAAAGGTCTAAGGGGAAGCAGGGATTTTGGAAGTATGCATAAAGTCAACAGTGCAGTTAGCAATGGGATAGTAAGATTTCACAGCTCTGCTTTGATCAGGATTTCAGCAAAGTGAAGCCATAGCACAGAACGTCCTCTGAACTGAAACCAAGGCAGGCTTTGTCTTTTATCTCAAATATCAGCTCAGAAAATGAGAATGATATGAAAATGCTGAACTCATCACATTTCACTGGCGGTTTCACAGAAGTGCTCCAGTGAGGGATATGGGCTCTTAATGGAGGTAAAACGTTCTGGGACACTCTGAGGGCTTTGCGGGGTCTCTGTGGGAGCCAAATTGGTCTTTGTGCCCCAAAAATGTTTTACAGTTTGAAGCTGCTGTCCCTTATTGATTGTCCTCCAGTTTTGGAGTGGTGGCTTCACTTTCTTTTCAGAAGACAGAGATTTAGCCACAGAGAAGTTCAGTAGGAAGGGAATGATTGATTTTGCTTTCCAGCCTAATTACTTATTTTCTCCTTCCTCACACATTTTTGGTCCTTTCTCATTATTTTGCTTCTGTGCCAAAGCCCTTACGATGTTTGTTTGAACTCAGGCACAAGAAAAGAAAAATGCCCATCCATAATTTGAAGCAGACGCAGCTCCAACACCCAGAGCTTGGATTGTACCTGGAGGTTGTGTCGGGGATTTCTCTTCAGAAAATAATTGCAGATGGATTTGGTGGCGTCTGTGGCTTTGTCAGCTTCAGTGGGTTTGGATCAGGTCTGTGGTTGTACGATAAACATCCATTTTAATCCTGAACACCAAAATTATGTCCAGCACCTGCATTTCCATGGCTAAGTGGAGATAGCCCGAGGTGAAAGAACCTAAGCAGGCAAAACAAACACGATCATAAGAATTTTACTAACAATTTCCTACTTATTTCTGTTTTTCTAAAGTACTTTCTTACCCTAAAATAAATAATTATTAATGAAAAGATAATTAAAGCTCAGGAACATTCTTTGATTTCCCCCCTATTCTTCTCAATGTCTGATTTCAGAGAACAAAAACTCCTCCCAAGCATCTCCTCATCCAAATACCTGCAGAACCACAAGTGGCAGAGAGGGAGGGGACAATCCCCAACCTGCATTACTGTGCTGGTCCCCATCCAAACAATTTGGATTTAGTGGGAGATCAGACAGAGCTGGAGGTCGGGACCTATTTGTGTAATTATCCCACGTCTGTTGCTCTTAGCAAAACCACAAGACCTCACCCAGGATAATTCTGGTTCCACGAGGGCGGCAGAGCAAAGAGAAGAGTTGTGTGAAATTCTGAGTTTTTTAAAAGAAAGCAGAATGCTCTAAATCTCTTCTGAACTTCTACGCTTACCACCTTGGTGGGGTTTGTTCCAAAGTCAGCTCCCGTGTTCAGCCTGGCTGAGGGGAAGGCTGTGGGTGGTGGGGAGAGTCAGAGGCACATCCAGCAATGGCTCAGAGTCAGGGGAAGTTCCTCAGCACAATTTGGGATTTAATCTTTCCATTTTATCCACGTCTCTGCACTTCCGTACCAGCCTAAACTATCACCGAGCACCCCAGGGAAAATGGGGAATGAGACGAAAGCAAACCAAAATTTTGCTGTCCCAAAGATGAGGAGCTCTTCTCCAACCCGGTGAAGAAACAAGGAAAATGGTGCTGGGAGTGGATGTGATGACAATGCCGGAGAGCCGGAGCAGTGCCACCATCACCCTTGGCTTCCCAGGCAGCTCTGGTTTTGCCTTGGATTTCACCAGAGCAAATGTCCATGGACTGATGACTCCTGTCCTCCACCGGCACATTTTCAGGGAACAAAAGTCCTGCACTGTTAAGAGGAAATGCTCACACCAGAAATGGCCCACACTCCTCCAGCTGAGCAGCAGAAGTGGCTGCACTGTGCTTGTCCACCCACAGTCAGCACAAACAAACAAACACCTGCGGGGGCACCTCACGAATCACGTTGCTCAAACGCCCTTTGAGAGCCCAGAGATTGGCCTGGCAATGCCCCTGGGCAGACAAAGAGGTCAAAACTGTCCTCTAAATGCAGCAGCTGGCAGTTTGTTCTGCTCTCCAGGTAGGATACACCCTCGGGGAGAGGAGCAGGAGGAGGAAGGGTGGGACAGGATGGGGCAGCAGCAGTTTCGGAGCAGGTTTTCTCTGGGGTGCACCCCCAGCTCCTGATCTCACAAGGTGCCCGGTGTCTCTCCTAACACGGATTTTTCCAGCAGCCATTAATTGACTTAAAGCCTTGCTTTTAACTCCAAACCGAGTCCTGAGATGCTCCAGGAAGGTTATTCCAGCTCGAGGGGCACAACCATCCAAGTGAGGAACAAAAAACACGGAGATGTTTATTTTGGGATGCTCTGGCTGCCGGTGACTAACGCTGCTAAGCCTTTGGGCCCCGGGATGCAGCTTGGCTTGGGTTTTGCTTTTTGCAAGCTGGCAGGTGACAGAACTGCAATTCCCTTTTCCCATTCCAGCAGATTTTTTTTTGTGCTGAGGACACACCACCACCCTGGGGGCTGGATGCTGGGTCAGCAGGGAAAGGCAGAAGTTCCCAGCCCTGGGATGGACCCACATCCTGCCAGAGGGCCAGTGCCACACTCTGCTTTTCCAGATGAACCCCAGGACATGAGGCTGCAGGGACACCTTCCCCTGTGCTTCTCGTTTATGAGCTTCTTCCTGCTGTATTTAAGGATTTTTTCTCCTCTTCACCTTCTTGATGTAATGTAGGGGTGTTATCAGCTAAAATGAGGTTTTACCCCAATCACCTTTACAAATTTTTCCCCCTTTTAATTTTTTTGTGCAAATTCGCTGGCTACAGACCCGTAAAAGGACTTCCTACTTATTCCTTTTCTTCCCACAACCTTCTCCAGTTTCTGGCTGCGGGAACAGCAGCCCACCTGCTCTGTTCCCCATGAACCCACTCCAATTTTCACCTCCCAAGACCAGGAGATCCAGTAATTCCCAGGCTGACCCTTGAAGCTGCCCTTGTCATGGATGTGTTGGAGATGGGGGCAGCCTGAAGCCTTCACCACCCTCTGTATGGGATGAGAAACAAGGAATTTTACTGGTTTTTAAAAGTGCATTATTTGTAGGGGTAGTGAGAACCAAACCATGGCTGCTGGAAGGATCAACCATAAAAGACTTTTTCTTTTCTTTCAGAAACAGCAGGAACCTTGCTCTGCACTGAAGGGTTTTTATGGCAATAAATGGTGCACTACTGAATTCAAACTATTTTCACTTCTTTCTTTTTAATGAGGTGAGATTTATAGGAACATCCTCATATTCAGAGAATCCACTGCAACCCTTGTTTCCCGTACTTTTTCCGTGGCTGATGTTCTGGGATGACAGCTTTCTCCTCAAGAGCTTCTCCATCATGGAAACCTAATTAATACTAATTAACGAATACCTTCATTTCCCTACTCCATTGTCCAATAATGGCACAGAAGTGCAAAGCAGATGCAAAAGTTTAACAATAAATTGAATTTTTTTCATTTCAATCAAACCTCTCCCAGCCTTACAGTTAAGCCAAGCTCAAACTCTTTGCTGTGTCATTGCCTACGTATGGAAAATAAAGAAAATAACAGGGTTCTTTTCTTCCTTTGGCTTCTGTGGTCTTTGTGTCATCAGTGTGGTGGTGACAGTGTTTTCCTGAGGAGCATCACGGTGGTTTGTGTTTGCTCAAGAGAGTTTTTGTATCAGGAGTTTTGTGACAGGAGTTTTGCATTCAGCTTTGCTGCAGGAGCTGAAATGGTGAGAATTCAGATTTTATGTTTTGTTCTCCAACCCCTTGGAGCAATGGGAAAGGTTGGCCAAGGGAAAAACAAGCTCAGGAAAGAGCTGAGCGTTTCCCCAGTGGTGTGGAAATCAAACAGTGCTGGGACTGCACACATCTCTCTTCATCTCTTCCCACTAGATACATTTTTATATTTAAAATTAAAAGAAAAGCAGCCTTCCAACCATTACTAAATATTAATATATATTAACATAGGTGCATTTTTGCCAGAAACCTACTGGGCTTTTTCCCTTTGGAAAAACCCTCACCCTCAGTAGATAAAGAGAGGGATGAGATGAGGGAGCACTCAGGAATGTCATTTATCCAAATGTCAGTCAGTGCATTGCTGTGCTCCTCCCTGATGTAAATCCATGTGTTGTTCCCCATTTACAAGAGTTTAGAGGGGTTTGTTTTTTCTCTAATTGAAAAGGAACACTCAAAAGTTAATTTCACTGTAATCAGTTTGGGTAGGGAAAAAAATATAAGGAGGGAAAGAAAGGAAAAAGATGAGGAGGAAAATCAAAAATTTATTTCAGTGTAATCAGATTGGGCAGGGGAAAAAAAAACAAGGAGGGAAAGAAAAGGAAAAAGATGAGGAGGAGAATTCCCATACAACAAAAACTCCACGACAGCAGAATCCAGATAAACATAGGATAACAATAATAATAAAGAAGAATCCCTCCTTTGATTTTAGTTGGGTGCCATGGCTTTTCTGGCTTGGCTAAACGAGCTGAGAGCCAGAGCCCCCGTGCAGTCCCATCCCCTTCCAGCCCATACAAACAGAGGAAGTGGTTTCCTGGGAACAAAACCCACATGAAAGTTGTGCTGATGGTGCTTTGCTTCCTGTCATTTCCTCCTCTCTCCACATTTCACACGTGAACACCCCCAGCAGGACAGAGCACCTGGTGCCCGGGTCAGATTTATTGTCTCATCCGAGAGGAGAGGGCACGGCTCAGCCTCCAGGATCGTCATCCCTATCCCAGCACACAACTGGGTGTCTCCTGGAATGGCAGAGGTCGTGTCAGGCCTGTTTGGAATGGGATCCATCCATAAATGTTGGGATAAGGAGAGTTAAAAGGGCTTTTCCCCCTTCACCAGCTCTGATCCCTGTCCTTGCCACGGTGCCATGAGGGCCTCGAGTCCCAGGGATTTGTGTCTGCCCCTATTCAAAGTGATGCTTTTGCTGTGTTTACCTTGATTTGAGGATTAAAAGGTGACCAAATCAAGTTCCAAGGGGCTGGATTTGAAAACACCTTTGGAGTGACCAAATTCCTGCAGCGTTCTGGGCATTTTTGGCCTCACCCGGCTGCAAGAAAGGATCACACCAGGATGATTTTGGATTATCAGACTCCAGCCCTTCCCAATTCTGGTGTAATAAAGTAAAGCACAGAATCATGGAATGGTTTGGGTGAAAAAGGACCTTAAAGATCATCCAGTTCCAACCCCAACACCTTCCACTGTCCCAGGCTGCTCTAAGCCCCCTCCAACCTGACCCTGGACACTGCCAGGGATCCAGGGGTAGCCACAGCTTCTTTGGGAACCCTGTGCCAGGGCCTCTCCACCCTCACAGTCAAAAATTCCTTCCCAACATTCAATCCAAACCTTCCCCCTCTCAGTTTAAAGCAAGGTTTTTTAACATTTAAGGCTGAAGGATTAAAACTTAAGTGCTTCCATAAGCACATTTCCCAAGTCACGGCAAAGATTAAAAGACTTTAATGGGTTAAAACTCCTTTCTCCTGGGTCGAGGCTGCATCCAAAATATTGAATGGGCTGCCTTGAACGTGGCAGGAACTTCACGGAGCAGAAGCATGCCCGGTTTTTAAAGAATAATCTTAAATACCTTTAGTACAGTTTAGTCAAGTGCTGTTTAGGGAGCCACTGGACATTTAAGGGAGCAGTGAAAATAGTCTGATAAGACTGGACAAAATAACCAGGGAGCTCAGAGTCAAAAATTCTGTTTGCAAATCAAAGCAATAATGCCCTTCGTTATAAAAAATGAGGCATTTTGTTAATTGCCTTATGTTAAAATATTGTAATTCTACATTTTGCAGAACCCTGAGGAACGACACGAGGGAAGGTTCTCGTTGAACACCTCAAATGTTAATAAACTGCAGGTCTCCCAGTGGTTTATGTCTTGAAAATTAAGCCTTTAACATGTGTTTGAAGAGTCAAACTTCAGCTGTTTCAGTTAATTAGAAGGCTTAAAAAATTGCAGCTTAATGAATTCAGTGCTTGTTTATGTTAAACTGTCAAGGCGTTCAGCAAGGAAAAAGTGTGATTTGGGGAACATCTGATTGCAGCCCATGTGGAATTCCACATGTCAGAGAAGCTGGAAAGCATTTTATTGAGCCATTGTCTAGAATGTGAATTAATTCCCTACTACTTCATAAAAGACTTCTTAGTAGGGCTGACAATGGATTTATCATAATTATTGCTCTGGCCCGGATCATGATTATAAATGAAACGTGCGTGGATTTTGTTTATAAAATTCCCGGTTTGCAATTAAAACAAGCTGCAATTGGCTCTCGCCCTGCCTTCTCGTCGGCAGCTGAGCTGAAAATCTACCATTTGTTTTCAAAATTAATACCTGTCAAACATTTCTTTTGGCTCTCCACAGGGCCAGGAAAAGGGAGAAAGAAGAAATGTTTGAAAGATTTGAACAGCGGAGGATTGGTACCGAGCTGGTGGAGGATAAATGATGCTTCGTATTTGTTGGGACAAAAGCTGCAACCACTTTTCTGTTTGAGGCTTGGTTTCATTGCTGCAGAGCCAAGCCAAACACCCTTAATTATGTCAAGCACCAGCAGTTTGTTTGATTTTAATTAAATCACTTTGGAGGATCCTGAGCTTGTTTTTTCTCTAAATTATCACTGCGTTTGCATGAGTTTTGGGGGGCAGGTGTGCATGGAAGGGATGTGTTACATTAACGGGGTTCCCTGTGCTCCTCCAGGCAGAGTTTGGATGAGTTTCCAGCCAAGGAACTGGGAAGAGCATCCCAGGATTGGCCTGGCCAAGGTGTCTTGGGTGGGGAACATGGAATGGTCACACAGACATTTGAGGTTGAGGGGTGAGTGGGATCTGCTGTCCTGGAGTGGTTCCTGTGGGAAACGCTGAACTCCAGCAGGAGAAAAGGCAACTTGGGAATAAATCAGGTGAATTAAGGGTGGAATGGGAAGGGAGAGGTGGCTCTCACACCTTGGGGTCATCACCACTGCAGAAATTTGGCGTTTCTACACCCTGGAAATGAAGAGCCAGCCCAGGGTGAGGTGTGTCCCCTGCTCCTCTCATTCCAGGGGTGTAAATCCCTCAAATCCCCAACCCTGCGTGCTCCAGTAATTAACATGATGAGATAATTCAGTCTGGGCACCTCAAGTCCTCTTCTTTTCCTCCTTGTCATCTCTGTTGCCTCAGAGGTTTCTTTTACATCCCAACCACTTTGCCCAGGCCCTTCAGGATGCACAGGAGTCTGGGGGAAGAGTGGCTGGTTTCAGATGGAACGGATCTATGGCTTTAACTTTACAACATTTCTATTATTAAATAAGTCTATCTCATAAATATGAAAAGCTACTCGAAGAGGATATTCTAAATCTACTGAAGTACTCAATAGTGAAAGAACAGACCTGAGCGGGGCTGAAAGCAAATTTGTCATAAAATTTGATCCAAAGGAGCACTTTGAACACCAAAAAAATCCATTTCAGCTCAGGATTTCGAGCTCTTAAAAATGTCCAATAATTTTAAGTCCTTCAAATCTAGTTTTTGCTGCTTGATACCACCTCAGAGTTTGCAAGGACCACAGACATCCTGGGTTCTGTGAGTGCTGCAGAATAAACAACTCTGCAGACACGGCCAAGCCTACGAGTCACTTGTGTCACTTGTGGTTTTCCATAAAATCGTGGCCCATTCCTTTGGAAATTTTGTTTTAAATGCTGTTGCAAACACCAGGAAGCCCAAAAATCAATAGATGGCCCATTAAACTCCATAACTGCCTATGGAAAAGCCTTTCCCCTCCCAGCAAATCAAATTGCCATTTTCCATTCACAAAATTTGTGTGTTGTTTTTTTTTGAAGTCGCCTGTGCTGGATGGTGTTCAAACATCAATACATTTTTATCACAGGTTTTGGGGTAGGGTTGTTTTTTTTTTTATTATTATTATTTTATTTTACATCTGAAAGTTAAAAGCCTAATGGGATCGCTGCACAGAGAGGGAATAGTTCCCAGGGAGGAAGTAATATATGATAAAAAGAAGGGTGTTTGATTTCAAAGACTTCTAACAGAAAGTTTCAGAAAGCCATGAATAGAAAACACTTACACTAATACTGCCAGCCTACATTATGTATATCAAATAAAAATAGGGGGGGGGGAAGGTTCTTTTTTTAGCTCTTGGGGGAAATTAAAATAACATTCTTGTACAGGAGAATATGCAGTGGAAGTGAAGGCTTTGTTTATGTTTCATGCAAGGCAGGGAAAGGATTTTTGACTTTGCTGGAGCAAATCAAGCTGGATGCATTTCAATGCCCGAGCCTGACCATTGCAGTGATCCTTGTGCTGGCCTTTATCCTGGTGCTGGAATTATTCCTGAGTAATTCCTGAGTGGAATCGGTCCCCACACTGATTGCACTGATGGCCATCACCAGGGCATCAGACTAAACTCAGACATTAACTAACCCCCATTTCATAATCTCAAATGTGTTTCATTTCTTCTCACTCCTTCGTTCCCTTGTTTGATGTGAAGTGTTCCAGAGTGTTTTTCCTTGGTTGAATTCCTAATTTATTTTTATTTTTTTTTTTTTCCCCTGGAGACAGGATTGCATCCATCATCCTGAGAACATTTCGTGTCAGTTCCCTGTCCCAGTTCCATAAACACGTGTGAGTTCATAAACGTTTCAAAAGGCCAAGTTTTCTCTGAAAAGAAAGAAAAATTTTTAACACATGATGAAAGTGAAAAATAAGAGCTGTTTGCATGTGCACTGTGAGGTTTATGGGAGCTTTAGGCAGCTACTGGAACCCCTGGAAATGTGAAATGGAGCTCTCGGTGTTCCTGCCTGATGGTCCAAGCAGAAACACTTGGACCTTCTGGACATCAAACAAAGATTTCATCTCTGTGGAAACTTCCCACAAGGAAAATCCACTTCTGCATTCAACCAGCAGAAGTTGTGCAAACCTTGGCCCAGACCGGGATGTGAGCTTGCAGAGAGGCTTTAAATCTCACTTGTTGAACTTTTTAAAATTCCATTTCTTTCTCTTTTCCCTTTCTCAGCCTCATTTCTGAGCAGGTCTGGCCCAAGCCAAACCCCACCGGGAGGTTTTCCTCCCCCAGGACACGTGGGATGCTCAGCTGTGCCGAGGCCAGAGAAGTGCTGGAGCCACCATCCCTGGAAATACCAAAAAAAACCACGTGGATTTGTCCTTTGAGGACACAATTTAGTGGTGGTGCTGAGCTGAGGGGTGGATGTGAGGATTTTAGAGCTCTTTCCCAACCTTAATGATTCTACTGAGCAGCATCAGCCACCACAGGCATAATGAGGAAGAGGAAAGGAAAGGTAGTGTTGTATTCCAGAAATCGGGATTTATCCCTCATGCCATTGAGGGATGTGTCAGGACAACCATTTCACTGCATCCCACATGCCCACCCTACCAAAGTGAACTAAATACGTGAATTTAAATACTGAATTAAAATACGTGAGATCTCTTTCCTGCACCGACGTGCTGCTAACAATGTTTGGCTGGTATTTTTTTGTGTTGGAGCGTTTGAAGAGGGACTTTTATCCACGTGAATATGGGTATTCATCATGTAAATGAATGTATTTATTCTGTAAAGGCTCACCCTGTCTCTGCTACACTCCTGCAGTTACTTGATAGGAATGTGACAAGAGGAAATTGAATATAAAGTCTACTGGACAGCCAATAAATCAGGCTTATATCTTTCTCTCTACCTCAGACAGGAAGGAACCCAGCTATTTTTAAATCTCTGGTCCATAGAACCAGCCAGAGCTGGTTCTCCTGTTAAAAAAAAAAGGAGGTGGGGGAAAAGAGAGAAAAGAAAAATTAGCGAGATTTTTAAAAGCCCTAAGATTTGTTTACCTGGCCACGCAGCTCCGAGGGCATCGCCTCCCCTTCCCAGGAGCACACAACATCCCGGCCAAAACCCGCTGCAGGGCCGATGTCAGAGCCAACACAGGGCACATTCATCAGCCCCAGCCCGGAGCCGGATAAAACAGAGGAGCAATGAAAACACGTTTCAGAGCCCCGGCGGCACGGAGAGCGCTGCTCACGGTGCTGGAGCCGCCCTGTCCAGCTGTGACAGATGCCGTGTGCCAGGCAGGGCTTTCCAAGGGCATTCCTGCAGCCCGGAGCGATCCGGCGGGGCCGGTTCCTCGCGCATGACCTCGGCACGGCTGCCGGGGGAGGAGGGATTCATTCCAGGCAATCCCCCAGTGCGAATCTTTGCTGATTAACCTTTTCATTTGTCTTCCTTTAACAAGCGAGTTACTGCTGATGAGGAGATGAGGGATTCTTAAGTTTCCTAGAACGAAATTAACTATTCCTGCTCGATTCGCTCTGGCTGAACTTAGATTCTATTGCCCTCAAGGCTGCTAATTTGAAAAATGCTGTTGGATATATATATATTTTTTTTTTTTTTGTAGTTTATTTTTCTTTTATTTCAGTGTTCCTGATAGGGATCCAAGTGCTAATAAGGAGCTAAGTTACATTTCTTGGTAAGATTTCTTAATTGCCCGTGTTGGCTGAAATTTGAACAGTTCAGAGATTTCTGTTGATTGTGTGGGCCTGAATATTATTACATGGAAATCCCTTCAGGATAACTGCAGCTTTTGTAGTACCCATTGCATCATCTTCCTAACGTTGTTCAAACCCAGTGCTGTAATGATTCTGTGGGTTGGAAGGAAATTAAGTGTGTCCACGAAGCTGTGCCTCTCCAGTAGGGACTGCACTGTCTTGGAATCGTGGATTGGTTTGGGTTGGAAGGAACTTAAAGCGCATCCAGTGCCACCCTTGCCATGGGCAGGGACACCTTCCACTGTCCCAGGGTGCTCCAAGCCCCATCCAGGCTGACCTTGGACATTCCAGGGATGCAGGGGCAGCCACAGCTTCTCTGGGCACCCTGTGCCAGGGCCTGCCCACCCTCCCGAGGAAGAATTTCTTCCCAACATCCCATCTAATAAAATGGCTTTTGGCCCTATTTGCTCTATCACTGGATGAAGCTTCACAATATTTGCAAGGAAATATTTCCCGCTGTGTCATTAGCCACACAGGCAGCTCCAATATTTTAGGAGAGTGTGGGAGAATTTCCTGCATCCACGAGCTCAGAATCAAGGGGCTCAGGATTAACCAGGGCCTCTCTGATTTCTCTGTGCAAGAACACCAGTGAGATTCTAAATGAAAGAGGGGAAATTTCTGACAGATGTCTGGAAGGAATTCTTCCCTTTGAGGGTGGGGAGGCACAGGGTGCCCAGAGAAGCTGCGGCTGCCCCTGGATCCCTGGAAGTGTCCAAGGCCAGGCTGGATGGGATTTGGAGCACCCTGGGACGGTGGAAGTTGTCCCTGCCATGGCAGGGCTGGGATGAGATGATGTGATGAGCTTTAAGACTTCCAACTGAACCATCCCATGATGGTTTTATGACAGGATTTTCAAAGCAAGCAGCAGCAGTGGGGCACACCCCCAGATGCTCATCCCAAGGCAATTCTTCACGGGAATGAGCCGGGACACGGGGTCAGCCCCATCCCCACGGCTGCAGTGCCTCAGCAGTACCTGCCACTGCCATGGGAGCTCATTTAAAACACGCCTTTTTCCACACATGCCCCGAAAAAAAAACCCCTGCCTTCAGACAGCTCATCCGTTACCCCAGTCACCAGCAGCTCCAGAGGCCATTTGTTCCCTTTGAAAAATGGGGTCTCTGAAGGGACAATATTCTCCCCGAGCCGCAGCTCTCAGTGTCTCATTTATCAGCTCATTAAGAGCGCGGCCGGGCTCGGTGGGGCTGATGCAGAAGATAAGACACATCAAGCAGCAGCCCCTGACAGGAGGAGCAGCAGAGCCCTGGCCAGGCTGATTGGACTCAGCTGGACTTTCCTCCCCGTCCCCAGCTCCTCCAGGAATTCCCACCTACGGCTTATTTCCCCTGGTCGCTTTCAGGCCACTCTCACTCGGGGCACAACGAGAGTTCTCGTTTTGTTTTTTATTCTCTTTTCAGGAAACGCGTCGTTTTCTCCCTCACTCGTTGGAATCGGTGCGCTCTCGCTGCAAATCCAAACCCCCGCTCCACCAAGGAAATGTGTTTCTCGTTTTGCCAGTGTCAGACTCTCAGAAAGTAATTTCTGCATAAACTTTCCACCCTTCTTCTCCCGCTGTTTTCTGTCCTGTGTTCAAAAGGCCTCAAAAGCGTGTCGGTTTTCCGTTCCCTTCCGTGGCGCAACAATCTTTGTAGCAAATCTCACAAACATCTCTGCTGAAGATGCAAATACAATCCGCTGCTGCTGGCTGAATGTTTCCTTCTTGTTGGGTAGGCACCAGGAGTCACAACCCACAAAGCCTCCCAGATCAATGCAATCATTAAAAATACACAGTGGATAAAAAAAATCTCATTTATTCTCTATTTACATGGGCTTGGTTACCGTCAGGATTTCCTAAACCGAGGAGGAATGGCACAAAAGCGACGCTGAAAGGAGATTTCACAGGCACCAAATGTGGGTTAATGAGGTATTTGAGGGTCTCGGGAATTTTGTCCCTGTAATATTTGCTGGGGTTTCTCGAGATGAAAATCACAAGAACGGGAATGATTTTGTCACTCAGTTACCAAGAGTTTTTCGGCTTTCTGAACTCTGCTACCAACTGTGGCCCTGGCTGGATCTTTTAATCTCCTTACCCTTCACTTTCCACTCCAACAATAAACCTGGGACTTTGTCACTGCTGTGACAAGAAGCAGGTTTGAGGTTTCAAAATGTGAAAATGCTCTCTTTTTTTTGTTCCTCCTGTTAAATTTTGGGTTAAAAAAGAAACTTTCCATGTGGGGAACAGAGTGTTGCTGGCTCTCCTCATTATCCAGGGCATTCCCCATCCATCCTCCTGCTCTGGGACTTGGCAATTCCCAGCCCCTGCTCTCTCCTGCAGGTGATGCTGCCACGTGAGTGTCGTCTCTGTGCTGCACAATTTTGCTCTGAAAGCGTAAACAGGTTCTCACAAAGTGAAAAATTCTGCTCAAAAACGGTTTCATCCTGACCCTGCAGCCTTCCTGCCACAATCCTGACTCCCATTGCTAGGAGTGGAGGCAGGACCAGAGCTCACATAATGCCCAGCTTTGTTTTTCCTGGTTTATTCTCGCTCTCGGTGACTCCGGTGTTCCCCAGGGATTATTCCCCCTGTCTCCGGGATATCTCTCTCTGTTCACATTAATTTTTCACTTCTTTGCGCTGTTGCTGGTCGGGTGGATGAGATCATGGGGCTGGCAGTGTTGTTTTTGGACAGCCTCTCACCTTATCAGATGGGAGCAGAGTACCCCCTCTCCTTGACAAAGCCGCACAGCCGCGGAATTCTGCTTTTTGTGGGAGCTCTGTTCCCAAAAACTCCGGCAGCTGAGCAGATCTGTGTGTTTGTTTACGGACCTGAGCATCTGTTTGGTGAGAAAACGTGGTGATGAGCCCCCTCTCTCCAGGGCTGGGCTGGGCACTGATGAGTTTTCCTGCCCCAAGCCCCCCGGGAAGCAGCTCCGACACATTTTGGGAGCCTGGGAAGTGGGGAAGGAAAGCAGCCAGTCCCAAGGGTGGCTGTGGTGTGACAGCACCTGCAGGGGGATGTTTTTCTGTCATCTGCTTGGCCTTTCCCAAATGCTGTGAGTTAAAATCAGTCAGACAAACAAGGGGGAAGGGCTTTTATTTTTTTTTTCCCCCCATTTGGTCAGAATTGGTAATGTGAAGAAATCTTTTCCTGACTCTGAGGGTAATGCTGGGTGTGCTGCTGTTCCCACGTAAATGGGAGAAACTGGGAACACACCATACAACCCTGTGACTTCTTCAAACGAGGAGTTTTCTAAAGAAGGAGAATCAAATTATTTCCCCCTCCCTTTGGCTTAAAAAAGATCACAACCCTCCAGCTGGGGCAGCATTTGAGCTTCCATCACAGGTCTCTGAAGTGAAAGGGTCTAGAGCAAGTGATAATCTAATTTATTAGCACCGGGGTTGAGAAAACAGGGAGGAGAGAAGAAAGGGAAATGAAGGAGAAAATAAAAGGTGGAAACCATAAAAAAAAAAGTGTTCCTGTACTTAACTCCTCAAATCCTTCTGGCAGCAGGTCCCACCTTGATGGCTAAACTTAACTAGCAAGCCCACTTTTAAATGCCACAAGCTGACCCCGGGTTTGGGATCCCCAGAGACCTGCAGGCAGAAAAACAGCCTTTAATATAACAAAACTCCTCAAATTTCCGTATCTTAATGAGTCAGAACGGCAAGAGCTGACTCGATCCTGTGAATTTTATTCCAGTTAGCAAAGGAGACCTTTGTCAGAGAAGAAGGTTTTTTTTTGTGGCCTTTCTGAAGACAGACAAGCCCAGAGTTCACCTGACACTCGGGAGAGGCAGAGCTGATTTAGGAGGAACAAAATGTCTGGGGATGAGCCAGGCAAACCCTTAATCACCTGCCTTCACCCAGCACCTCTGACTGGCATCCCACCAAAACATCCAACATTGAAAACATTCCCTTGTTTTTCTTTTGATTTTTTTTTTTCCCCTTTTCAGTTTCATCACTCCCAAGTCCCAACCAAGATGAGAAGAGCCCAGAGCAGCGTCAGAGACAACAGTTCACTCTTCACCAGGAACAGGGGGAGAAGAAAATCAGAGCATATTTTCAAACCAGACAAACCAGTTCCCAATATTTATCTTCTGTGATGCACCAGTTTCATTTTTCTAAGTGAATGGTTCATTCTCTCTTTTCAAAACCCACTCGCCAGGAAGAAGATTGATTAAATCAAAGAGAAGAGGACATCCCCAGAGCCAGGACTGGGTCAGCGGATGAACTGTCAGAAATTGAGGAAGGTAGAGGATGATTTTAAGTCAGAGCTAGAGAAAAAGAGGGGGAAAAAAACAGGGAAAGTTTAAGACAGGATTGACTTAAAGATCACCCGAAGTGGTTGGTTGTGCCTGTGTGAAATCCCCTCCTGCCATTTTCTGCACAATCTGCACCTTTTGGAGAAAAACCTAAAACATTCTCTCAAAGGTGGATGATTTGGTTTACAATCAGAGCCTGCAAAATGTGAATCCCACAGCACCTGGTGCAGGGTCAGGGACCCCTGAGCTGATTGTTCCACCGTGGGGATGACTGCAGCTCTGCTGGGCCACGCTCTGACTGCAGAGAGGGAGGGCACAGCTACTCCAGGTAGTAAATCCATTAAAGTCCATGAGATAGCAGCCAAGAGAATCTGATTTCTTCTCTGTTGTGCTGTTTTCTCAAAGCATTCATGATCTTTAATCACCTTTTCCACTTAGGAATGGAGGAGGAGAGGTGGGAACTGACCCTCCAGCTGCTGGCAGGACCTCCAGACTCCTCTGCCCCAAGCTCTGAGCACTCAGAAGCAGCAAGAGGAACAAAATAAAGGGATTCACTCCCTTAGGTAATTTAGTGTGTGTGAGAAAAGAGACATCACCTCCGAGTGTGAGGTCAGGGAGGCAGGAGAAGGCTCTGAGCCCAGCACAGCATCCCCCATGGGGTGGCTGCAGGGGAAGGGAGGCACAGACTTGGCTCTCACCCTCTCAGTCAGAGAGAGGAGCAGCTCTGAGAGCTCCCTGCTGCAGGTTCAAAAGGCCAAAGGGGCTGGATCCCGAGCTGATTTATTCACCCTCACTCCCACAGGCACCAGGAGATCCCAGGTCCCGTGTGGGGACAGGACGTGCGGGCTCTGTTCTTCCCGGTGTCACCATAAGAGGGATCCTCTCGCCTGTCCCTGGAGGCTCTCCTGACATTTCTTTTGGAAGCCAAGCGCACAAAGCCTTCGCGAGTTGAGCGAAAGTGCAATTACACAACGCTTTGAAGTGCCCTGCTAATCCTCTCCTCCCTCGGGGCTTTGAGCGGTGACAGCCACGGAGCTTCACCCAAAATCTTGGCTCTGGCTCAGAGCGAAGGTGCTGGAGGAGCTGCTGCCTCGGGACAACGCTGCGCACGTGGACAGAGAGTGGCCAAAAAAGCCCTTTCCAAATAAAAAAAAAAAAAAAGTTCCTTTGCTGTTGGAACCCTGGTCGCTGAGAATTTCGGACTTTCTGTGCTGGCAGGCACTGACCCCCAAGCAAACACCTGAGGCCTTGGAAAAGGCTCCCAAAATTGAGTGATAACACTGGGATTATGGGTGTGGAGTTTGAATAGAAGTGTGTGATATCACAGGGTGGAAAACTTGGAGTGTAAGGTTTTAGAATATGGTAATATATATATAAAGCAAGATGGAGGTTTTAAGGCAGAGGCTGAGTCCTTTTTCACCTTCTTCTCCACAGGTCTGGGTGGGGTTTTGTAACTGGATAGAAAAGTCCTCATTGTGGGCCACGGGTGGTTGGTTATTGGGTTAAAAGTAAAAATAATGTAGGTGTCATTTCATAATTGGTCAGTTTCTCCTTAAAGGGCCTTGTAAAGGGATAGGTATGGCTCAATTTTTACTTTGTAAGCTGGAAGTGCTGTAGAACTCATGGCTTGTGAGACCGTAACAAAGATAAGAATTAATAAACATCTGAGTCCGAACACAAGATACCGTCTCGAGCATTTAATCCCGACTCTGGCTGAAAAAGAAGACGGAAATAACACTTTGGTTCTGCCATGAGTGAGGAGGAAGAAGCCCAGAGAAGGAGGAGAAAGCCCAGCAGTGATGAGGACCCCAGGGGATGCAGCAGCTCCAGGACTGGTGATGTTCGTGGAGCCCATCTCACCTCCCGGGATGAACACACGTAGGAATGAGGTCTCCACACTATTTTAGGATACACCAGTGCAGCTCCCGGGATGTTCTGAAGAAGAACAAGGCCACGTGAGGCTGGTGTGAGATTTTGAGCTGAGATTTTCCCCTCCTGCCTTGCACCAGTTCCTTGTTGGACCTCAGGGATGCAAAGAGCATCAAACCACGAGGCGTTGCCACCTGCCTGCAGCACCTTGGCAGGGCTGTCTGTCCCGGCCTATTTACACAGCCTTTAACGCTCCTGATGTCAGCCTGGAGACGTGTTAATAGCCCAATTAAACCGTTCACCCAGCTATGGCAAATCCCGGCGCTGGGGGAAGGCCGGCCTGTTCTGCTTTGCAATTCCTGGGCCTAGTCGCAGCACGCAAAGGCCACGTCCCTGTGGCTGACACGTAGCCAGCCCCAGCTCGTCCCCAGAGGGCTCTTCTGCAGGGGTGAAGTGCTAAAATCTAAAGTTGGATGGACGTGTGAACACCACCAGCACTCCCTTGCTGTGTCCCCACCTCAGTCAGGAGGACGGGGACACGCGAGGCCGCGTGTGGAACGTGCTCAGCTCGTGGCTTTCGGAGGTGACAAACACTGATTTTCCTTGGCAAGTGGGCTGCAAAGGGCTGGATTTCTGTGGAAAAGGCACTGCCTGGATGGCAGGAGGATGTTCCCGGGTGGGGAAGGTGCAGGCTGGGGCTCAGGGCTGCCTGGGCCTGCCCGTGCAGGGCTGTGGTGACTGCGCCTCTGCTTTCCCATCCGCATCAGGAAGGCAGGAATGCTTCCCTGCCCCACTGGGAGCCTCCAGCCCTTCCTGTCCACGAAGGGATGACAAAAACTCTGGTTTTTTGCTGGAAAAGATCAGCTGTTAATGCCCCTCCGTGGCTGTCACCCTCTGGATGTGAGCAGCCCGCGGAGCACAGGTGTGGGATGTGTCCACATATCCCTACACACGACGGATCCATGTTTGTATCTCTGCGAATCAACCACAAATATTTGAATATTGTGGTTTGTGTTTCCTTCAGCTTGGTCCAACTTCCTTCTGATCAAAATCTGTGAGCTCAAAATGCCCTCGAGGCTGTCCTCCCCTGAGCTGGGAATTTAATACAAACTCCTGCAGGACCGAAGAAACTGAAAATTGTGTTACGTGGTCCCACTAGAAGAAAAAACCTCCTCTCCCAAGAGTCCTTAAGCTTGGATTTAACTGTGGGCAGGTTTAAGGCCAGCTGGGATCCCCAGAGCTGAAAAACACATCCACAAAGCTGAAATTCACCCATTTAACTCAAGAGCTGTTCCAAACTGGGACCCTCTTAAGCCTGTGCTTAAATATTTTCTTGAATCTAAGCCTGTATTAGTGGAAAAGTCATTGTTCCGTAGTAGATTTTTATAGGCCTGTGACTTTGGGCTAGTTTTAGTATTCTCAGTAGTTTTTTTTTTTTTTCTTTGGATGGCTTCCTCCACTCATCATTAATATCTGGCGTCAACTGTCTTTCTTTCTCATCCATTCCCAGAGACAAGGAAAAATTTTCCCTTCTTTCCACGGATGTATTTATGTTCCCCATGGAAATTCCTCCCTGTGATATATGAACTATTTTCAGAGAAGTTTAGCAAAGCCTAAATCACAGAGGGGAAGAAAACCCCCTCGGCTTGAGTTCATGAGGGGAAAAGTTGGGATTGCAGTGACCTGTAGTGTGAATTTTTTTTTTCTTGAGTTTAATTGTTATTTCCATTCAAATCCCTCATATCCTTAGCCATAAATAACACTCCCGAATAATCCTCAATTTTTGTCCCTAGATCTGCCTCCCATAAAATTAGGGGGGAATATTTAGGATCTGCCAAGATGACAGAGTGTCCTTTATGGTGGCCGAATGAAAGGAAGAATATAACTTTGGGAGAAAGCAACATGCTTTTCTTCAGCGTAGGATTTCCTCCACAGAGACATCATCACAGACTGTCAGAAGCTGGGCAGCTCTCCAAAGGTTAGATTCAGGGCCAAAACTTACAATTTCTGCTCTGCACAGGGCCAGTTCTGTCTCGGAGATTTTAAAGGCTGTCTGACCACAGCTGTGAAATTCGGAGCTCGCGGATCCGAGGAGTTATCTCACCAGCCTGGGACAGTTCCCATCCCAGGCCATTCCTGGGGAACTAGCTGGGAATTGGTTGTAAAACTAGTTGGGAATCGGTTGTAAAACGAGTTGGGAATTGGCTGTAAAATGTGGATGGCACAAGGGACAGAGCCCAGTCCTGGGAGATGACTGTGCTGCAGCCACCATGGGAAAGCTCAGCTCCACATCCCTCTGCCTCCCTCCCTCCTCTCCCGCACCAAACCACCCCAAACCCACTTCCCACACAGCCTCCCTTCCCCTTGCAGAGCTGAGTGTGGGCCCTCAGCTGGGTCACCTCAGTGCTGTTGGGGTGGTGTTGTGCGAGGCAGGGACGCTGGACTTTGTGTGGGAGCTGCGTGGAGGCACAGGAAGGAGTGTGGGCTTGGATATTTCTCATGTGGAGCTTCCGTGGTCAATAAGGTCATCCTCTGGGTTAGACACCGCTCAGGGCTCAGCTCCCACGCCTGCCCAAGCCAGGGAGGGCTGTGCAGAGAGGCCAGGCTCTGCTCAGGCCACCCAGGAGACATGTTCTGCTCCCAGAAGCCAAAGGCTCCCTCGTTGGCTGAGGGTGTTGCTGACCCTGGACAGAAGGTGGGTGATTCACCTTCAGTCCCACAGCATTCCTTAAGGACAGAGGGAATCCCCTGGAGAGACAACCCTCACTGTGAAGAACTCCACGTTCACATCCCTGTGCCACAGCCACAGAATCCACGTGGGACTCTGGGCAGCCACGACCTTGGATTTGCATGCCAGCACTTTGCAATGGACACAAAGCGATCCAGGGAGACCCTGAGCCTGGGAAAGGTCTGCACAGCCCAGCCCAGCTCTCTGGTGGTCACCCTTTGGGCCACAGCAGAGCTGCTGGTCTTACCCTGGCTGGGGCAAAGGCAGCCAGGATTTATGGGCTCCCAGTGCTGCCCCAAGGCCCCAAAAGGAACACGCAGGAACCCCCGGCTCACTGATCCTGCCCAGCCTTAGGAAATCAGAGGAGATGGATTTTCCCTCAGACAGCATAACTGCAATAGAGTTTGGGAGGCAAGTGCAGAGCCCCTGGCTCTGAGCCAAGGGAGTAAGCCTGGGATAGGTTTTCTTTCAAGAATTCCAACTCATTCATGTACTTTCTTAATGATCCAAAGTCTTCGAGGAGTTGCCTTTCAGCTTCAGTTCCCTTTCAATATTTGTCATGTGTGTCAAAGCTGATTCTTCACGTTTCCTCTGTAGTTTTAACGTTCTCAGGCAGAAACTTCATTCCTTCGACATTTGAAAGATTTTCCCCCCCCCTTTTGATTTCTTTTTTTAATGGAAGAGTAGAAGATCCCTTTTAAATCAACCAGGGGTAAGAGCAGAGGGAAGTGTGTTTCATTTGGAGATGCTAACAAAGAAATCTTAACAAATTAGGCTGGAAGAGGCCACGGAGTCACTAATTCCTCACATTATTTGGATGGGCAAGCAACAATCTATGAGCAGTGACCACTTGTCCAGCACTTCTGAGTTCCTGGAAACCCCGAGAGAATGCCCTCCACCAGCTGGCCCTGCCGAGGAGCAGGAGTGGGAACGGACCCCTCCCTCCATCCAGCTTTTCTCACAACCTGCCCCCGCCTTTGGGAACCCAAGGAAAGGCCAAAAGGTCTCTGCTGAGCCACCAGGGTGGAGTGTGACGAGTCCTGTCTTGATGAAAGGCTTGACAAGAGCAAGGCAGAGGGAGCAAGGTTGGGAGGCCAACCCAGCAAAGCTCGGTAGGTGCCTGCCCAGGCAAAGCCCGAGTGCTGCAAATTAAACACTCAGCGAAGCTTGGCTGAGCCCTGAGAGACAGAACCCCCTCCAGACACCCCCTCCTGCTCCCCGGGGCTCCAAGGGAGTCACACCAGGATCCTGGAGCTTCCACAGCCAAGAGCCCTCTGGAGAGACAGGAGAGCACCTGGGGTTTTTGGATTTGGGATGGGGTTCTTGTTTTCCCCAGCAACGGGAAGTCAAGTGTGGGTACAAGAAGAATTAGATCAGGAGACTTCAAAGGGCTGAATCACAGCTCAGTCTGCTCTTGGGCTGGCTCTGCTCAGCCTCAAGCCTTATCAGGCAAGTTTGGCTACGTGGTTGCGTTTCACACTCTCCACACAATTATTCTCCTAATTGTCTATAAACTACGCCTACAGCTTTTTGCCACTTGCTTTTGCCAGCAGCTGACCTGCTGATGCTCGAGCGAAGTAAAATATCTCTGAAATTAGCTAAGAAAATAAAACTGGGCAATCAAAGGCTTCCAGACAGGCAGCAAAGCAGTGCAGAGCAGCAGCCCTGTTTCAAGTTTTAGCTTGGTCTGCTACTATTTACTCTCATTAAATCCAGAATCGTCTGGCTTCATTTGGTTTGCCAGAAATTTGCTTTAGGATAATTTAGATCAGAGTCACCAGGCTTTCCCCCAGTACCACCTTTTTAGGACAGAGGATAATAATAGAGGAATTTTTTTTTTTTTTTTTTCCATGAAAGCATATGCAATTTCCTCTCTGGCCATCCAAAACAAATAATCAGAAGATTTCCCCGTGTTTACCATGGGTCTTTCTACTGACCTTCCCTGCAAAGCACTTTAGGAGAAATCAGTGAAAAATACTCCACGAGAAGTGGGTCACAATTGCTGTTATTGTTACTCAGAAATTATGTAGCGTCTAATCTGAAAGCAGACACAACAACCGAGGGCTTCTCTTTGCCCTTTCCATAACAAACCAATTCCATTTAACAGTAAGCACAGTTAAACGGGGATAAATCTTGTTTTGCACAGAGAGACGTTGCATGTTTATTAATAAATCTTTGTGTTTGGTGTTTAGAGCAGTTCCAAATCTGAGCTGTAGCGATGGGTAAAAACTTTTCTCTTGGCATGGTTGAGTCACCGTGACTGACTCTTGGCTCTGCCACTCTTTTTGAACGACCATAATTACATCAGTTTCAGACTGGCTACATGAGCCTCAATTTGGAGCAAAGCAAAGATGGGCAAATTTGAGGGTAATTCTTTCAGATGTCGTGGGCAAACTGATTTATTCCTCCCCTAATGTGAGGAGTTTTGACAGATTTTTTTTTTAAAACTTTTACCTCAGTTTTGGGAAGAAGTACTGGGGCTGCTTAAAGTCACATCACTAGGATTTGGGAGTCCTTGCTGTGAATCCTCAGCACCAGGAAAGTAGGGATGCCTCACCTGCACTGCCAAGAACAGGCTGTAAGGAACATAAAACACCCTTTTGGGTGAGTGCAGAGAGGACAGTTTAGGGCAAAAGCTGCATTTGCTGCAAGTGAAATTCCACCTCCCCTAATTCCCTAAACCACGGATTTTATCCAGCTCCTCCACACACAACCAAAGAGTGATTTCACCAAAGCCTGAGCCTCAGATGGTTGGGAGTTTCAGCCCTCTGAAGGTGTTTTGTGTCAGGTTTGGCAGATTCCGGGGATAATTTTGATGGCCAGCTCAGAGCAGGAATTGAGCTGTTGTGCGATGAGTGTTGATGGAGCCTGTGCAAAGTGCCCTGCCCAGCTTTGCGTGAGTAAGGATGGAAAGAGATCCCTGGGAAACAGAATCCTCACCTCGGAGCTTTAGTGTTTGTGGATGGGATTATGAAATGTCACTCGGTGCATGCCAGGAGCTGTGGGTCCTCAGGACTCAGATCCCTGTGTTGGAAATGAGGGAGTGTTTCTGCTGAGCTCAAAAAACACAGTTTGAGGCTCCTGTTCCCGTGATGTGGCCAATCCTGAGTGCCTGCTCCTCCAGGGGGGTCTCACTCCTGTGGAGCTGTTGATGAGACAGGGACCAAAAGGAGAGAGGTCACAGGACCATGGAATGGGTTGGGTTGGAAGGGACCTAAAATCATCTCCTTCCACCCCTGCCATGGGCAGAGACACCTTCCACTATCCCAAGGTGCTCCAAGACCTGTCCAACCTGGCCTTAGACACTTCCAGGGATCCAGGGGCAGCCACAGCTTCTCTGGGCACCCTGTGCCAGGGCCTCACAAAGAACAATTTCATCCTAATATCCAATCTAAACCTATTCTTTTCCATTGTGAAGCCATCCCCCCTTGTCCTGTCACTCCAGTTCCTGATAAAGAATCCCACTCAGCTTCCTCGTAGCCTTTTCAGATACCGGAAGGTGCTGTGAGATCTCCACACAACTTTCTCTTCTCCAGGCTGAGCAGTCCCAGCTTTCTCAGCCTGTCTTCATAGAGGAAATGCTTTGTCCTCTTATCAACCATGTGGCTTCATCTGGACTTTTTCCAACAGCTCCATGTTCTTCTGTTGGGGCCACCAGAACAGGATTCCAGGTGGGGTCTCACCAGAGCAGAGCAGAGGAGCAGAATCCCCTCCCCTGCCCTGTTCTCAGATTGTTTTTCAGGTGGAACAGGGAAGGGCAGCACTGGAGCTCTCCCACATTTAATTTCCTGCAGGACCACCATGACCACCAACCCCAACCCTGCACGGCTCAGGAGCACAGAGAGAGGCACAACAAGGGATGAGAGAAAGCAGAGGTGAGGAAACACAACTTCTCCTGGTTTATCTGTTTACCTTGAGGGAGGTGGATGTTTTCTGGTGTTGTCATCCCTTCTCCTTGGGTTTCTGGTGTAGAAGCAGCTGGGACACGTGGCAGGACAACAGCAGCTTTTGCAAGGCATGAAGAGCTCCTCACACACTGTGAGATCCCAAATCCATCACATGGAGCCTAATGAGGGGGCTGAGCCAGGCCAAATACAACTGTTTAACAGTTTATTTTAACCATCCAATGAGAGCGAAACAACTTAAAAGGATTCATGCTGCCAACAATCTTTTCCTTCTTCTTTTTTTTTCTCTTCCCCTCCTTGCATGGCATTTGTTAGAAATCAGGATTTTCCTTAACTAAATGTCTTGTGGTCTCCTCAGCTTTGTTTCTTAACAGGGTTGTCTTTATGTTAGTTTTCTTTGGCTTCCCAATAGAAGAGTAACAGATTCCTTTTGAAGTTTTTATTGATGAATGAGCTCCTATAAATAACTCTCTGTGGCAGCAGCTTGATCTCAGAGTTTACTCTGGAATAATAGTAGCAATGGGAATGGAGGAAATTTATGGCAGCATGACATGAAATAGTTTAATGGGCTTCATACTGTTTAACTTAATCTTTACAGATGTAAAAACAGAAATACAATTATTTTAACAACTATTATTACATATTGCTCTTCGAAGGAAAACAGAAACTCAGTAAGCAATTGGAAGGAGATAGTGAAGAATTAAGGGGTCCAGCTCACCGTGGATTTGGGAATTACTGGGTTGGGCCAGTGGATTTGCAGAGAGCCTCATCTGGAGAGCTCTGGGAGATGTGAGGTGGGTCTGCAGGTGGGGTTTGGCACCAGCATGGAAAGCTGAGTCATGGGATGGAGGTACTGGGAGCTGCTCAAACCAGTGGAAGTGGTGGAGCTCTGTCTTTGGAAGGGAAAAAAAATCAACCCTGTGCTTTGTTCCATGCCCCTTTAATTCCACCTGTGTGCCTGGGGAAGAGCTGATCCCAGTCCCACCAAAGGGGGTACTTGGACACGTCCCTTGTGCCCTGCAGCCCCCTGAGGGGCACAGCTGGAACTCTCCCACTCTAGGAGCAGAAACGCTCCACTCACACCAACCAAAGGATGGAGGGAGATGGTGAAAAGTCACCTGATAAAAGAGAATTTAACTCTTTATCACATGCCTGCTCATCTTCCCACCATGGGTTTGCTGATGTCTCTAAGGCAACGTCACTTGAGGCAAAGGTGACCCTGATGCGCCTCTTTGAGCTGTGGAAGCTTAGGAAGGTGAAAAGGAAAATCATAAAAAAATTCTGTCTAAATATCCAACCCCGAGGCCGGCTGGCATTTCACCCAGCCCAGGATCCAGCTGGAGGACGTCTGAACCAATGTGCAGGAGGTGGGTGTAAAAATCCAGTATCAGAATAACCGGGAAAGGTCACAAGACCTGAGATTTCCAAACCTGAGATTTCCTCTGGCTGTGGCCCGTGGCCCAGCCCAGCTCCATTTGCTTCCCGGTGCTTCGCAAAGAGCTTGGGTAAATATTGAAACGTGTTGGTGCTCTGCGTAATTTCTACAAAAAAAAAAAAAACAAAAAACTGATAGCTTTTGTTTCCTCCTCGAGGGAGCATTATTTGAAACAAAACTGCAGTGAAAATGATCAGCATTGTGCGTTTCCAGCTGCCTGTTCAGTGGGAAATTCGCGTCCTCCGCGACTCTTTCCAATCCACGGAAATCGCCCGCGCGAGAAAGGAGCTCGCAAATTCTCCCTCGATTTCCAAAAATGTGGGAAAGTTTATTTATTTCTCCATGCATTCCTGATTCGCAATGTGCTCTCTAAAAATGTCGCTGAGATTTAGGCTAACCGAGCTCATGCTAAATTTAGCAACTGTATTTTAAATAAACATTCTTTACGCTTTGCTGAGCCGGCTTTGAAGCTGGCTTAAAACAAATCGTGTTCGCATGAACACGAGCGATGTTTGACTTTGGCCTAAGCGAGCATCTGAATAAGTAATAATGTATCACTGCCTATAATCCGAAAATGAGATTTTAGAGGCCTAATTCAGTCAATTTAGGAGAGATTCCTGTGAGGGATAGCGAATCAGGCCTGGATTATTTCTGGAAGGGCCCGTCCTGTTCTCTCCGACCACACAAAACTTCCTTTTTGGTGTCTTGTTAGACACTGGAGCTGCGAGGCTCAGTGAAATCAGCTGTGACTTAGCACGCACTGCGCTTGAGGAATCTGGCCCATTTTAAAGCACTTAATGATTTGTCTGGATGAAGCACTAAAAATATACTGTGGGGAGCAATTATGCAACGTCCAGACTGATGGATTGCATAACCTCATAGACCTTTTCCATCTGTAACTTCTCTCGTTCTGTGATCTTGTCTTCTTGGTCTTTCACTTCAAATCAAATATGTGATCTGTTTAATATCCCCAACGCTGTCTCCTGGGGGATCTCTTCTCTGGGTGTGTGGGGCTATGAATCAAGTGAGGAAGCAGATCCTTCTTCCCTTCTTTTTTTTTTTTTTTTTTGCTTTGGGAATTGGCTGCTCCTCACACCAGGCTTAGGAGCAGTCAGCAGGAAGCCAGCGGGTTTTGGTGTGGGAAGGGATGGTGCCTCCTCTGTGTGTTTTCTGTGGTGAAGAATGGAAAGAGAATTAACTTTTGAAATGGGGCGGGGGAAGGAGAAGAGGCTGCAGAGCCCCTCGGATTTATGTCACCTTGGAATCAGGCATGGACGGCCACACCTTGAGTGACAAATCCTGAAACTGGCTTCTGCTCCTGCAGAAATCCTTGATTATATTTTATACCTGCCATGGGACCAACTTTAGGAGAACACACACTGAGCCTGCTTAAAGACTGGAAGCCCCATTTATGAGAAATTAAACTCTGGAATTACTTTAATATGCCCGATTTTCAGTTCCCCTCATAGGAAACTCACGTTTGGAGCAAAGCCTCTCTGGGAACCAAACAACTCCTCTGTGAGCCTCTCCCTCTCTGTGATCTGCCCTGCTCCGAGGAGTTAAAATTGGCTGCAGAGCTGGGAGACCTTGCTGGGTTGGGAGAGGTCATTCCTCTGCAGAGGAAGAGGGGAAGGCATCTCCATCGCCCACACAGGCAGCGTGCTGTTTATTCTGCATCCCAGGCTGTTTTCTCCACTTCCCCCCGGTATTCCAGACTGGTGTTTATGGCCAGCCCTGAGAGGTTGGGAAAGCCAGGAGGAGGGAGATTCCAGGGATGAGTGAAATGCTGGGTGGCAGCTCTGTGCTTGGCAGCTGTTTTTTTGGCTTTCGAAGCAGGTGTGAAACCATTGGCACCAATTCCTTTTGCAGCTTGTCAGGTCCTTGACGTTTCTGTGGCACCTTTGGCTGCAACAGCACCAAAATTCACGTGGATGTGGAGAGGATTAGAGGATGCTCAGCCCCATGCAAAGGGCAGGAATTGGTGTATTGACTGCACACTCATTGCTCACTGCTGTTGCTTTTGCTGTGGGCTTTTATTTTATGTTTTTACTGTATGTTTTTATTGTATGTTTTTATTGTACCATGACTTCTCCCCTCTCTATAAACAGATGACGTGCAAAAGCCGTGTGTGGTTACTCATCCAGCCCGCTGGCAATGAGGCTTTTTTTCTTGGTATTCCTCCCCTCTTACAGCACTGGCCTGATCCCAATTAATCCCAAATTGCCCCTCAGAACTGCTCACCGGGTTCTGAGCTCATTGGAGTTAGTGTCACTTCTGTGCAGAGCATGCGAAGTTTACTAATTTCTCTCCCTCAAGCGAAACCAAACTCGAGCTCAATGCGGCTTTTAAAGGCTGCAGCTGTACCCGGTCCCGCTCCACTCCACCAAAACAGAAATGAGATCAAATGTCAAAGCAAAGCTTCGCAAAGAAACAAATTCCCATTGCGTAGGAAAAAAGCCGGGTTTCCAAAAAAAAAGTGTCTGTGGTAAAAATATACATCGTGTATTAAACCGAAAGTCACTTTTTTTCACCACTAAAAAACTGCTCTTGTGCAGAAAGGGCTCAGAGAGGGAGAGGTTCCACATGTGTGAGTAGCAAAGGAATAAAAGCCCTGTTTGCAGGTCCAAAAAGGTATTTGGGGGGGGGGCTGGAATAGGAGCTGAGAGGTGACAAAATTCGGCGTCACAGCTGGGAGGCCAAGGTAGGAGAAAGGGAGACAGAGGAGCTGAAGACACGGGTTAAAAGTGGTGACCGAGAGCATAAATATCCAATTTTGGGGGGTAAAACCTGTATTTGGGCCGGGCTGTGGGGACACCGGAGATGCAGGATCCCTCCCTGTGGGAAGGGCTTGATGGAGATCCATCAAACACGTCCTGGGAGGCGGCACCAACCTCCCCCTTAGCCCTGAGCCCAAATCACCACACGGGGGGTGGAGAGAGGAGCTGAGCTCTCTGCTGGGCTTCCTGAGGGTGATGTCACCTCCCAGACCCCAAACTGGGCCCGTGGTGTCAGTGCCCAGCCTGGAATGGAACCTCCCGGCCAGGTGGCCCCTTCTGTCGCTGGTACCTGTCCCTAATGTCACACAGGAGTGGCACTGCGGGGCCAGGGGTGGCACACAGGGATGTTTAGCACTCTCAGCACTCACCCAGCCCTGGGACTGAGCAGTGACACTTTCATAACCTTTTACAAGGGTTTCTTCATTTTCTACTTCAGTGCCAGAACTTTAAACAATGGACTCAATGGATGTTCAAACAGCAGCTGTCAGAAACAGGGAGCAAATGAGGGATTTTATTAAAACAAAGCCTATTTTGCAAATCTGTTTTGAAAAAATATAATCTCTCTTTTTTTCTCTCTTTTTTTTTGCATTGAGAAGCTCCAGCTCAGCCTATCCAGGGGATCTGCCTATGAGCATCCTTTTTTGGGGAGGGAAGCTAAATAACAATTCTCACCTTTTGGAGATTTTCTGTCCTTCCCCGTGTGAGAGCTCTTTGCCTTGAGCTGGAATGAGCAACCCTGGTCCAAATATCAAGGAATTGATGCCAGCCTTCCTCTGCAAAAACTGAACCAAAGCTCACCTGAAAACCCCACATTTCCAACATCCAGGTGCTCATTTAACAGCCAGCTTTGCTTTTGAGATGGGGTGGGATGAAAGAAGGAGAAGAGAAAGAGGAACAATCATTTCGGGGAAGATTTCACCAGTTTCAAGGAACAGGTAATTTCCCAGTTTTTGTTGCCTCTCCCATCTTTTCGTGGCCCATCATGTCAGCACCAGGGTATTTGCTGCATCCAGCAGCAGGCCCCACCCCTCACATCACACCAGCCACACTCCTGAACAAAAATACTTTTATTGGATATAGGTTTGGTTTCATAATGAAAATTGAGAATATAATTTTTTTTTTCTTCCAAAAGGGCATTTATCCACTAATATACAAAAAGCCTCTATTTACGGCAAACAAAAATACAAAATATTCCTGATTTCTCGCAACGTGTCGGGATTCTTCCTTCTTTACAAAAAAAAAAAAAAAAAAAAAAAAAAAAA
>VXBN01001589.1:112757-138166 GCA_013397395.1 Sinosuthora webbiana | reverse complement strand
AGGGAAGGGAAGGGACTCTGTCTGGTACCAGTCCAGCCAAGACCCATTGACGCACATGAATTTCTCCCTGTTTTGCACCTGTACTGGAGAGGCCAGGAATCTCTGGCTGCACGGGGTCCATCCCAATTTTCCAGACATTTCTGGGCTCAAACAGGCCAGCCCAGGCCAGCCCCACCTGCCTTAAGGTGCCTCCTTCACTGGGTTATTTCATAAGCACAATTCCCTCACACACTCTTTATTCACACATGGAAATCCACACCCCTTTCATTATTGAAAACGCCATTAAAAATTGCTTCCCTTTAAAATTTGCGGCCTTTTTAAAATTTTCACCATTGAAGCCCAAGCGGAGCATTCTGGCTGGTTTAAAGCTCCTTTTTGGGTGCATTTGGGCTGATTTTCGTGGCTGTCCTGGCATGTTCAGCCTGCAGTTCCAAGGAATGACTCCTGCAGCACAAGGAGTTTTCTTTCTGCATTTTTCCCAGGGTTTGGATTCATCTGATTCATCTGTCCCTCCCTTTTTTTTTTTAGGTGTTTTCACAAGTTGTGGGTGTTTCAAGGGAGAGAGCTGCGTTTTTTTTGTTTCAAAATCCCAGATCCTTTTTTAACCTCTTCCACTGAAATATTTTTGAAAAAAGAGTTTTTCCTGTGGCATCGTATGAGCTGCTCCAGGCTGCAGTGACAGAGAACACCCTGCAAAAAAAAGGAATTTGGGGCAAATTTCAGCCCTGTGGAGACAAACCAGCAGAAAAAAAAATGTCACCTGTCAGCAAACTCCTCATTTTTTTTAAGGCAAACTACCCTGTTTTGTACAAAACAGCTCGGGCCCTCTTTTCTGGAAGCAAAAGCTTTGCTGAGGGTGGTTGGAGGGAGACGTAGGTGGTCTAGAAGGATCTCAGCCCCGCTTGATTGTTAATGGATTAATTACCAGCACTGCTCTCCCTCCCCCTGGGGTGGGGACACTGGGTGACAGTGGCCAGGCAGTGCTGGCACTGCCAACCCCATCAATTCAGGCCGGATCCCCGCGGGGACGGCGCAGTCACCGGGAGTTTTCCGGGAGCTGGAAGCACAGGAATGAGCTCCAAACACCTCGGCCCAGCTCCGCATGGGTGGTCTGCCGTGCCTGGAAGGATTCCCACTGGCTCCAGCAGCATTCCAAGCTAAGGAAAGGCTCTTAAGGCTCTTCCCAAACCCCATCGCAGCACCAGAGCTCCAAACCCTTTTTTTTTTAGGTTTTTGGATGCTTACAAGTGAAAAGGTGAAGCCTCACCGCAGCATTTATCGCGATACGCGGGGATTAATCCAAATTTGGGAACAGCTCGGAGCTGGGGGGGGAAAGACTCCAAGCAGAGAGTCTTGGCCTTTGTGAGGAAAAATACTCAGAAAAGGAGTTTGGATGTGCCCAGCTCCATCTGCAGCGGCTCAGGGAGAAACTAAAATCCGAATTTGTTCTGCTTTTTTGGGTTGGCGCAGCCGCATCCAAGCCAAGCACAAACTCTGAAGACATTTCTCCCCTTTCCCGCCACACTTTAAAATAAACCTCGGTTGTTTCATTGTTCCCATGACCCCTCCATCCCGCTCCCCTCAGGAATGTCGGGATCCTCAATGCCCTCCCTCTTCTTGGGGTGGTTTTAGTAGGAGACGCTAATTCTATAAATAATAAATCGTGCAAACAAATCGTTTAAAATCTAATTAGAGGCGAGCAAGAAATGAACTTTCGGGAAGCCGGCAGACTGGGGAACCCACGTAGAGGCTGGATGTTGTTTTATTAGCCACCAGCCAATTTTAGCTGGAAAAGTAATTAACGTGAGGGATTATTTTACAAAAAGCGGGGTGGGTTTTTACCCCCAGCCATAAGACGTGATGGCAAGCCCGTGGTATTTGCACAGTGCGGGCGGAAATCTCCAGTTAATGCGCCAGCACAGCCTTCTTTACGTTTAATTCCAGAAATAAATCGGGCCCTGAGCGACCTTCCCTCAACCTGCGCCCTCAACTTTGCCTTCAGGGCGTTTTGAGCCTTCAGCGCCGCCGTAGCCGTCGCGCGCGCGCCGGAGGGGGCGTGACCAACGAGGAGGCCACGCCCCTCTGCGCTAAAATGGGGGCGTGGTCTGAATTATTTGACGTCGGTACTCTGAGGGGCGGGCGTGGAGGAGGGCGTGGTTGTGACGTCACGGATAATGAGCTGGTGAGGGGCGGGGCGGCGGTGACGTCACGGCGCGGCGGAGGCCGCGGGAATGCGGACGGGATGGCGGTGACGTCACGGCGGGCGGGTGAGGGCGGCGATGGCGGTGACGTCACGGCGGGGGCGCTGTGAGGGCGGCGATGGCGGGGCCGGGCCGGGCGCTGCCCTCAGCGCTCCCCTCCAAGTGGGACATCCGGGAGAAGGTGTGGGAGCACCTGGAGGCCTCGGGCCTGGCCGACTTCCCGCGGCCCGTGCGCGGCCGCATCCCCAACTTCAAGGTACGGCGGCTGCCGGGAGCCCGCTGCTCCTTCCCTGCCCCGCCTCGGGCCCTGCCTCGGGCCCCCAGTTCCCCCTCAGTTCCCCCCCAGTCCCCCCCCAGATTCCCGGGCCAGCACCTCGCAGCCCTCGCAGCAAACAAAACAAAACCACCTCGTCAATTATCGAGACACAGAATGGTTTGGATTGGCATGGAACTTAAAGCTCGTTTAGTTTCCACACCTTCCACTGTCCCAGGTTGCTTCAAGCCCTGGACATTCCCAGGGATTAAGAGGAAATTAACAGCCCCTCAATTAAAAATCTGCGTAAATCAGGCTCTGTAGAGGGTGAAAGGTCCCGAATTGCCCGTCCCTGCCGTGGGCTCCTGGGTGATCCGTCGATATTTTATGCGAACAGGGCGCCTCCCACGCTGCCACCCGGCTTCTGGGCTTGCAGGAGTTCCGGGCTGCCCGCAGGGTAAAAATAAACCCCGATGCTCCCCAGAGGAACGCCCGCTTCCTAACGCTGGAAGTAAGTGAAAAACTCCTCTCTTTTTGGCTCCTTCCCCCTCCCAGGGCTCCCTGCAGGCCTGCAGCTCCCTCGGGGAGCTGGCTGTGTTCGGCAGGGCGCGGGAGGTGAAGGTGGATCCCGACAAACCTCTGGAAGGTGCGCGGCTGGCGGCTCTGCAGGTAATGTTAAAGTTGAAACACATCATCACACAATGATTCAATGCAGGGGCTTTTATTGAAGAGCTCTGGGAATCAGGGTACAGACCCAAATCTGACTCCCCCATGGCTTCATTATATAACTTTATATACAAATTATTAAGCTCATATTGTTCTGTTGTATACATTGATCTTATCCAAGCATGAATTCTTGTAGTTTCCATCAAGCCCCCCCCCAAATGTCGTTTCTTGTGATTCTTGTTTAAGCTAATGATCATATTCTATCACCAAACAATCTTTATAATTAACAGTCACATCATTTATCATATGATGATTATGCAGGCGCAGTTTCACGTGATCTGGTAAAGACAAAACCTAACCCTTGTTTCCAGGGGTAAAATTGGTTCCCTTTCCCAGGCCTATCCTTTCTTTCCACCTCCCCTGAATCCGTTGTCTACAATTCCCATGATTTTTAGAAACATTTTAACCCTATTTAGAGATATAGCTTTAAAGGAGGGGGTGTCATTAAAGGTATGTCCTCAAATATCTTCAAATGTATGTTTTACCTCTCATTTCTTATCTTATTCTATTCTATTTCTTCTTCTTATCTCTTTTCTTATTTCTTCCTATTTCTTATTTTTATGGCATTTTCCTGTATTGGAGGGAATTAAATCTTACAAGCACTACACAATCAACGGCACTAACTACAACATAAAAAATTCAAATATTTGGCCACGTAGTTTTTTTTTTTTTTTACTGTGTGACAATAAAAAAAATCCCTTCAGTGTGAAATGAACCTTTTCACGTGTTTCCCCCAGGCAAGGAAGACTCTCCTGGTGCCCACCCCACGTCTGAGGACTGGGCTGTTCAATAGGATTGTTCCCCCTCCAGGTGCTACCAAGGAGATGCTGAGAAGATGTGCCACGTCTCAGGTGGGGATGAGGGATCAGGGAGGGCTGGATTAACTCATGGGACATTTTAGGTTTGGGATGGACCAGCTGGAAGTTGGAAAACCTGAAATATCTTCCTGTTAGGTCGTTATTCTCGTGTTTGTGTACCCAACCTCCGTTGATAATATTGAAATCAGGAGGAAATTTAATCTTAGCAGGACAGGATTGATATTTCTCAGTGGTTTTTTGGAAAATCGTGAGCGGCTTGAGGTGAGTTAGATCTTCCTTCGTGCTCCCACATTCTGCAGTTTTGAGCTGCTGAACCCTCTGGGGAATATTTTAGTACTCTTAGGGGTTACCAGATTGGAAAGAGGAGGTTTATTTTAGAATACAACATTCAGAGAACTGTGAATTGCAGCATTTTCATGCAGTGAGGCCCGGACACGTGCTGAGGTTTGGGTTTTGCAGCGCGGTCTCTTGCTGCCCTCTCGTGTTTCAAACATCACTGCACAGCTCCAGGCTTTGGCCAGGGAACTCTGGCAGGGGTTATATCCATCTTTATGTGCCAGGAAAGCCCAACTGGTACAGCACGAAATGGTCACCACGTGGATTTATTTCCTCCTTTATCTCCTGCTAAAGGCAATAAAGTTCTGCAGCAAGCCCGTAAACAACTGGGGTTGTAAATGGCTGGTAATTAGCAGTGACTTTCTTTGTTGGAGTCATTAACTGATTAAGCTGTTCAGGGCTTGAAGAGCACTTTTGAAAGAGACTTTTCTCTTGGCCTGCTGTCTGATCTGGGCTCTCAGCACCACGTGTCTGGTTTTTTCCCCCCAGCCCACTAATGAAAAAATGCTGTTGGGCAGTTTGTATTTACAAAGCACTGTGCAAACAATGCTCACCACACTGCTGGGAAAGTGCCTGATGGGCTTAGGTGCTGATAGGCAGCCACAAATTACTGAATTCTTGGGGTTTGGGCTCTGCACAGAAAACCTTGGGCTCTTTATTGTGATTTTAATATCGTTAATTAATAATTAGCACCGCGTGGAGTTGGTGTGAGGAGCGTTTACAGTGTGCTGTGCACATTTATTGGGAGTGATTGAATCACAAATTATATTTTTAATATTCAAAAACCCAAGTAAACGTAATTTTTAATTTCTGCAGTGTGGACAGAATTTTCATTAAGATGAGAACAGATTGAGGAGGAGTTGGTGGGATTGAACAGGGAGAGAGGGGAAGAAAAAAGATAATTGTATCACTTTGTGTAACTGCAGATTTCTTTGTGCTCTACCTGTCTGTGTCCAAATTAACTTTGTGATTGGTGTTTCAGAATTAACTGAAGCATTTGTGGTGCTCTGGTATTCCTCAGGTTTGCAGTAGAGTAGGGAAGTGTAAATAGGAAGTGTCACTTGCCCTCGTTTTTTAGGAGCAGATTTCCAAAAAAACCCATCAGGTTTTGATCCTGAATAAATAACCTTGCTTCTAAAAGTGCCCACCTCCCCCAGCTCTCCCTGCAGCCTGCCAAAATTCTTGTCACTGTAGTAGGGAATCTATTCTAGGATTCCCTGGGGGATNCCATGATTTTTAGAAACATTTTAACCCTATTTAGAGATATAGCTTTAAAGGAGGGGGTGTCATTAAAGGTATGTCCTCAAATATCTTCAAATGTATGTTTTACCTCTCATTTCTTATCTTATTCTATTCTATTTCTTCTTCTTATCTCTTTTCTTATTTCTTCCTATTTCTTATTTTTATGGCATTTTCCTGTATTGGAGGGAATTAAATCTTACAAGCACTACACAATCAACGGCACTAACTACAACATAAAAAATTCAAATATTTGGCCACGTAGTTTTTTTTTTTTTTTACTGTGTGACAATAAAAAAAATCCCTTCAGTGTGAAATGAACCTTTTCACGTGTTTCCCCCAGGCAAGGAAGACTCTCCTGGTGCCCACCCCACGTCTGAGGACTGGGCTGTTCAATAGGATTGTTCCCCCTCCAGGTGCTACCAAGGAGATGCTGAGAAGATGTGCCACGTCTC
This sequence comes from Sinosuthora webbiana, assembly GCA_013397395.1. NCBI lineage: Eukaryota > Metazoa > Chordata > Aves > Passeriformes > Sylviidae > Sinosuthora > Sinosuthora webbiana. The sequence goes on along the minus strand of VXBN01001589.1, from coordinate 132,138 downwards.
AGGTGGGGATGAGGGATCAGGGAGGGCTGGATTAACTCATGGGACATTTTAGGTTTGGGATGGACCAGCTGGAAGTTGGAAAACCTGAAATATCTTCCTGTTAGGTCGTTATTCTCGTGTTTGTGTACCCAACCTCCGTTGATAATATTGAAATCAGGAGGAAATTTAATCTTAGCAGGACAGGATTGATATTTCTCAGTGGTTTTTTGGAAAATCGTGAGCGGCTTGAGGTGAGTTAGATCTTCCTTCGTGCTCCCACATTCTGCAGTTTTGAGCTGCTGAACCCTCTGGGGAATATTTTAGTACTCTTAGGGGTTACCAGATTGGAAAGAGGAGGTTTATTTTAGAATACAACATTCAGAGAACTGTGAATTGCAGCATTTTCATGCAGTGAGGCCCGGACACGTGCTGAGGTTTGGGTTTTGCAGCGCGGTCTCTTGCTGCCCTCTCGTGTTTCAAACATCACTGCACAGCTCCAGGCTTTGGCCAGGGAACTCTGGCAGGGGTTATATCCATCTTTATGTGCCAGGAAAGCCCAACTGGTACAGCACGAAATGGTCACCACGTGGATTTATTTCCTCCTTTATCTCCTGCTAAAGGCAATAAAGTTCTGCAGCAAGCCCGTAAACAACTGGGGTTGTAAATGGCTGGTAATTAGCAGTGACTTTCTTTGTTGGAGTCATTAACTAATGAAGCTGTTCAGGGCTTGAAGAGCACTTTTGAAAGAGACTTTTCTCTTGGCCTGCTGTCTGATCTGGGCTCTCAGCACCACGTGTCTGGTTTTTTCCCCCCAGCCCACTAATGAAAAAATGCTGTTGGGCAGTTTGTATTTACAAAGCACTGTGCAAACAATGCTCACCACACTGCTGGGAAAGTGCCTGATGGGCTTAGGTGCTGATAGGCAGCCACAAATTACTGAATTCTTGGGGTTTGGGCTCTGCACAGAAAACCTTGGGCTCTTTATTGTGATTTTAATATCGTTAATTAATAATTAGCACCGCGTGGAGTTGGTGTGAGGAGCGTTTACAGTGTGCTGTGCACATTTATTGGGAGTGATTGAATCACAAATTATATTTTTAATATTCAAAAACCCAAGTAAACGTAATTTTTAATTTCTGCAGTGTGGACAGAATTTTCATTAAGATGAGAACAGATTGAGGAGGAGTTGGTGGGATTGAACAGGGAGAGAGGGGAAGAAAAAAGATAATTGTATCACTTTGTGTAACTGCAGATTTCTTTGTGCTCTACCTGTCTGTGTCCAAATTAACTTTGTGATTGGTGTTTCAGAATTAACTGAAGCATTTGTGGTGCTCTGGTATTCCTCAGGTTTGCAGTAGAGTAGGGAAGTGTAAATAGGAAGTGTCACTTGCCCTCGTTTTTTAGGAGCAGATTTCCAAAAAAACCCATCAGGTTTTGATCCTGAATAAATAACCTTGCTTCTAAAAGTGCCCACCTCCCCCAGCTCTCCCTGCAGCCTGCCAAAATTCTTGTCACTGTAGTAGGGAATCTATTCTAGGATTCCCTGGGGGATAACTTCCCAGACATGTACAGCTTGGCTAAACATGGAAGAGACACTTGGAAACGTGGGGAGTTACTTGGATTTATCAAAATATCCTGGATTTCTGCCTCAGTGCTTGGAATTTTGCACTCTGCAAACCTCAAATGCTGTGGGGTTTTTTGTTTTTATTTTCCTGCAGGGTGTCAGAGACTACAGCATTCCTGTGGGGCTGGATGGGAAAGCACAAGTGGACCTGGTTGTCGTGGGATCAGTGGCTGTCTCTGAGAAAGGTAAGGAGAAAAAAATCCCAGCAGAAAAATCCCAAGTTCCAATCCAGTGTCAGGAAGGAACTGACACTGCCTGGCAGAGATTTGTCCTTGGGGCTGAGCTGAGGCCCTGGGTGACAAATCCCTGCTCCCAGTCCCAGCAGGAAGCACAGCAGTGGGCTCAGGGATGTTGTGGCCTTCAGGAAAACTCTTGAGGCAAGCAGTTCTTTGTGCTTTAAAGGACTCCCAGCAGGCTCCCTGGTCAGAGATGTGCTCTGTGTGAAAGGACACGTGTTAGAGCTGCTGATTCAGGGCCTATTTGGGGATCAGATTTTGCATTTTCTAGTATTTTGGAAAGCTGCTGGTGCTGAAAAACTTTTCCACTGACTTTATCCCTTGCCTAAAATAACAGAGTTTTAATATGTGACCCAGACTCCTCTTTACCCACATTAACCTGTGCTGGACACAAATAGAAGGTTCTAAATACAATTGCTAAATAAACTGCTCTGTTAAGTGCATTAAATCTGTTTATTCTGAATGGGAAGCTTCTGGGATCTTTTAAGAGTCACTGAAACTGATGTTTCATTTCCTTCCAGTGCTGATTTCAAGGAAAGTTGCACTCTGTGAGAGATGCTGATCTGATTTTTTCCAGAGTTGCAGACTGCTCAGTTAATTACACGATTTTAACAACTTTGCACTCTGCTGTTTGAGGGTTTGTTTTTTTTTTTTCCCACTTTTCTGTGCTTTAGGCTGGAGAATTGGCAAAGGGGAAGGTTATGCAGACATGGAATATGCAATGATGGTGTCCATGGGGGCAGTGCAGGAGGACACACCCGTGGTGACCATCGTGCACGACTGCCAGGTGAGCTCAGACCCCCAAATATCCCCTCCCCAAGGGAGGGAGCTCTGGGGCTCCTCCTGCTCTGTCTGGAGAGCAGATCATGGAATGATGCTGGTTTGGCATCTTCATCCCCATTGTCCCTGATGGATTTTCATGTGACAAGGACAGCAGGAATGGGGCACAGTTTTAGGGGGTTTGTTTTTTCAGCTGCTTAACCAAAGCTCTGCCTTGTAGGTGCTGGACATAGCAGAGGAGCTCATGGATGATCATGATTTAACTGTGGATTACATCCTCACTCCAACAAGGACTATCCAGACTAATTGCAAACGGCCAAAACCTCAGGGAATTATGTGGCACAAGGCAAGTTCTATCTTAATTCAGGTTAAATCTTCAACCTTTACTGCTGGTGCCTTACTGGTACCAATAATCTGCTGACAAACACTTCATTTTTACATATAATTTTTTTTTAATCAGAAATATTTGGTAAAAGAGCAACAAACAAAACCTGTGTGCAGTGGGGTTTAAGGGGTGATGGTTCTCTAGTGGCTTCACTTTCCAAGGATAAATTTGGAGCTCGTTTTCAGGTGGAAGAACAGTGATTTTTAAAACATGAATCTTTATTTATTGGTAATTCCTCTATTATGGATTTGGCCTTTTCCCCCCTGCCCAGTGGCAGAAACTTCCTCAGCTCCCCAAATAGTTTCAGAAAAAGCCTTGAGTGAATCGTTTTACTGGAGGTTCCTGCTGGGAAAACTTTTTTCTTTGTCATTGGGTTTTCATTTCTAAAATCATCCAGTTAGGGAGCAGACACCATCCTGGGTGAGGGAGTACAGCAGGAATGCTGAAAGGAGGAATTGTGCACCCACATCTTGCAGAAACTGAGGAATTTTTAAGGGAATATCCTCCCAGGGAAATCCAAAAGCTGCTCATGAAAATTTGCCAACCCTCAAGAAGAGTTAAATTTCTTTAGGTAATGTATCTACAACAAACAAATTCTAGCCAGGACTATTTTTATTCCAGTGGTGGGGGAGAGCATTTTACCCTGCCTGTGGTTGAGGATTTGAGGTTATAAATAAATAAATAACAGTTCTGTCTGTCCTAGTGCATTTTTTCCATTGAATTATTTTTGAATTGTAATTTTTATTTTTTTTTAGGATATTATTGAATGTAATTGTGTTGAAGGCCTACCCCTTGTGCTCCATCCATCTTGCCAACATACTTTTGATCAGTTTGTCTGCCTTGGTGTCAGACTTCTCAGTGAGTGGCCTTGCTGACACTTTTTTTTTTTTATTCCTTTTTTTCTGTGCCTTTAGCAGAAACTGAATTTTTCCTGCAGCTCTTCACTGAGAATGGAGCACAGATTGACCCTTTGTTTGAATATTTGAGCGTTGATTTAACACCTCAAGGTGTGTGGATTAAACAGGAATATTGGAGAACAGACAGAGTAGGGATAATCATCACTTTTCTGTCTTTTTGGGGCCAGAACAAAGTGTGGTGTGTGTGTATATGAAGAAGAAATCACCTTGATTTTTATTGTGACATTCATTTTGTGGTGGCACCTGGATGTTCAGAGGGTTTGGAGGTGGGAGGTCTGGTTAATTTGTTAGGAGCTATTGAAATGTTTGTCCTTTGGATTTTCCTGCCTGCTCCTTCATCATTTTCCCCTCCATCCTTTTCTCCTTCAAATCCTGGCTTTGCTGCTGCCTTCCTGTTCCTCAGAGCAAAACTAAATGAACCAAGAGGCAGTGAGTAAATAAATCATCTCCTTCTAAACGTGTCAACAGCAGGTAGCTTCACTTCCTTGTGGAGACGAGCGAGGTGGAAAAAATACATTGTTAAAAAAAACAGAAAAAGTTGATCCTTGGGGCACAGGGCTGGATCAGGGCAGGACAATGTTTAGGAGTTTGGAAATCCAGGTGTTTGCAAATATGGGATTACAGGTAAGGATTGTTGTAAGGGTGTGCTGCCAGTAAATCTCTGGGTTTGCAGCTCCAGGGGGAAGGAGGGGCTCACCCAGCAAACAAATCCAAACAAATCCACGGCTCCATTTCCATGCTGCATTTTCCTGGCCTGCTCTCGTGTGTTCTGTGCTGTTTAAAGACCTTCCAGGAACTGGGAGAGCCACAATATCATCAATACCAAAGAATCTTTATCGAGCACTCTAGAAACACTCCTGAATCCACAGTGCTGGGGGTTGTTTGTGGAAGTTTTGTCCCTCTGAGGTCACAGTTTTGGGACATCAGTTTGAGTTACTGGAGGGCAGGCAGAGTTTCTGGGAGCTGAGCACTCTGGAAAACTTCATTTGGATGCCAGTGGAGAATTATTTGGCTTTATCTGTCTTGAAAATCCATCCCATTGTTTCTGGGAACTCTAAATTCGTGAAGCTACTTGCTTTCTTGTTTAATATTTTCTGTGGGTGACTGATTTTTATCTGGGACACTGGCTATTGTATTTGTCCCAATTATCAAGTTATTTGTGCTGTGCTTATTTTAAATTGAAACTGTACAGACAAATTAAAATATTTGGGTTCATGAAGAGGGAAGTGAGAGTAGTTGGTGGAAAAATATATTTTAGCAAGCATTTCCTTCTGGTTTTGAACTGAAAATTTTATAGCAGTAGGAAAAGAATTTTCCTGAAATGAAATCGACTTCGGGGGGGGGAATCCCAGTAGGAAAAATGGAAACCCTCTGACAACAAACAGCTTTGATTTGGGTCTTTGATAGAAAATCTGGAAAGGAATGCTCAAAAAAAAAATGTACTCATCCAAGCTGGCAAATCCTTTAGCAGAAGGAAATTGCAGTCAGTGCAGCCGAGGCTTTGTTTTGGTGTGTTTTTTTGGGGATGGTGGGAGCAGGGAAACGCTCCTACAAGTGGTCACACATCTCAGCACCTTTACAAAGCTGAGCCTCTCTGCAGATTCCCTGGAATGCAGCTGGGCAAGGATGGATTCCAAGTGTGGGTTGCATAAGTTTCTCCTGAGGGACAGCAGCGGGCTCCACGGGCTGCCAGCTCCCAGAAATATGCCCTTGGATTGTGTGCACATATTTGGACATTTTGTACAAATGAATGATAAAATGTTCAGCCCCGCTGGCCTTGTCTGTGCCACAAATCCCTGTTTGCTCAGAGCTCCTGGAAGCGAGGACACAGCATGGGAAGTGGGCTCTGTCCTGGAGGTCTGGGACTGTCTGAGGATGGGCAGAGATGGATCTTGCAGACACCTCTTGCCCACCTCTGGAAGGGCTGATGGATCTGCAGATGTTTGGTGGTGTTTGCAGCCTGCCAGGGCAGCAGCATCAGGCTCCATCATAAAATCTGGAATGGTTTGGCTTGGAAGGGGTTTGAAGGGAGAATTTTATTCCAAGTCCCTGCACACCTTCCACGATCCCAGGTTGCTCCAAATCCTGTCCAGCCTTTGGACACTTCCAGGGATCCAGGGGCAGCCACAGCTTCTCTGGGCACTCTGTGCCTCCCCACCCTCCCAGGGAACAATTCCTTCTCTATGTCTAAATTTTCCCCCCTTCCATTTTGAGGCCATTCCCCTTGTCCTGTCACTGATCAACAGTCCCTCTCCTTCCTTCCTTCAGCCCATTCCAGTCCTGGAAGGTGCTGGGGTGTCTCCAGGCTGAATTTTCTCAGGAGAGGTGTCCCAGTCCTCTTACCAACTTTGTGGCCTCCTCTGGACTCCCAACATTCCATGTTTTTCTGATGCTGGGGACCCCAGAGCTGAGCATGGTGGGGTCTCACAAGATCCATGTTCCTGTGTCAGTGAGAGGAGGAGCTGTGGGGAGCAGAGTGAAATGGGAGGATGAGGAGAGTCTCCAATCCAATCCCAACCCAATGTGCCCCTACCCCAGGGCTGCAGTGCTTCCAAGGAAACCTCAGTGCTGTTTGCCTCGGCCTGGGCTGGCTCAGGGGTCAGCATTGCCCTGCCAGAGGACAAACACATCCTTCATTCCCCCCAGCAGAACACTGGAGGTGGCTCAGGTCAGAGCTGGGTGGGAGCAGAGGGTGAGGAGAGCCCTGTGCCCCTAGCAGGGATGCTCCAGGACTCCATCTGCCCCCACACCTTGGGATCAAACCAGGTGCCATAGCCATGGATGCTCTGGGTTAGGATTTGTGTTGGCATTCAGCCTCCAGGACTTTTTTTTTGCTCAGGTTTCTGTCAGAAAGGGGCCACATTTCCCTCCTCAGCTCCTTTCCCAGTAACTGTGTGCCAGAAGAATTTATCCAGCCTGCTGTCCTCTTTCCCCAGGGCTCTCCCAGCCACGGCAGGGAGGAGGCAGGGGTATTAAGTGATGAATTGCCTTTGGTGGAGTTATTTTTAACCCAAATCACTTCAGAGTTTATGGCACAGACCCACGGGCACGTCTGTTGGCCAAGCCCAGAGGGCTGAAGTTGGAATTGATCTGGGAATTGATGGTCAGGGGATAACAGGAAACTTCTTCAGCTTTGCTTTCACTATCAGAGCTAAATCCCAGCACTCAATCCAAAGTTTAAAAACATCAGTCAGTGCTTTGGTCTGGACTTTGGAGGGATGGGGGAAGCTTCCAGTGCTGGGTTTGCCCATGTTCACAGAGCTGGATCAACCAGACTTGGGCTGGAATGTCCCTTCAATTCTGGCTTAGCCTAAAGCAGTAGGGACAGGGACAGAGATGGGGACAGGGATAAGCAAGGCTAGAGAGGACTGACCAGCCAGCACAGCACCCAGGAGTGTGCAGCTTCTTTGAAAGAGAGGAGGAATATCTTTGGCCTCTCTTCACATGGAAATAAACCCTTGCAATCCTCCACAGCTCACAGGACAAAAGGAATTTTTTTTGCATGGTTGTAATTAGCAACACATTGTACTACCACTGGGTTCTTTTGTTTGCTCTTTTGCAGCAGAGCAGAAGAAGCTTTTTCCTCTCCCCTGCCACCCACTGCCCCCTTTGCCCTTTCAGTTCTCACCCCCAAAAACCCAATGGATTTGTTTGTTGAATTGAAACACCAAATCGAGTTTCTGCCTTTCCGTGGCATAAAAGTGGGAGAAAATAGGGAAAGTTTGACCCAGCTGAAACGTTCTCTAGACCCCAGAGCAAAAAGCCCTTAAGGCAAATCCTCTGTGCCTCTTGTGACAGGAGGGTGGCAGAACTTGTCTAATGTTTTTTTACCAATCTTTGCTAATATAAAAAACCCCACAAGTCCTAAATCAGCTGCCTTTGGTGCTGTGAGGATCTGTTGCTGTTGTGTGTGCACAGGGCTGGATTTTAAGGGAATGGTGGTGTTTGATCAGAACTTTAAAGAAAATCATTCATAGCCCTTGTGAAAAAAACCCAGAATCATTGAGGTTGGAAAAAATCTCCAAAATCATCAAGTCCCAACCTGTGACTGATCCCAGACCAGACAACTGAGTGTCCTGTCTTTCCTTAAACACCTCCAGGGATGGGGACTCCACCACCTCCCTGGGCAGTGATTCCAGTGTCTAATCCCCGTTTCTGGGCAGAAATTCCTCCTCAAACATAAATGTTGTTGTCACTGCACCTTCCTGACATTGCCAGGAGCCTGAAACAGTAGCTCCAAGAGCTGCACTCTGATGCCAAAATCTATTTAGTGGGAGGAGATGCCTTGTGGGAGTCTCTTAGAGATTGTGATGTTCCCTGGATTATCTAAATCCTGCCCTTGGATTGTCTTTGGAAGCCTGGGAATCCCAGAGTTTATCCTCTCAGTGCCCATCTCTGATTGCCCTAATCTCCAAAGCCCTGAGGGTTTGCCCTTGGTAGCATTTCCTTTTCTAACCAAACACCCAACCTTGGCAACTGAGCTTGATTTCAGGATGAGAGGAACTGTTCCTGGGAGGAGGTTGAGGTTGTGCTTTGGGCCCAGGAGTGATTTGGTTGCATGAGAACAGAAAAATGTTTTTCCTCTTTGGTTTAATTAGCATGGAGCTTACATTTCACATCAAAATTTGACAGAGGACAACAAATGTTCTTAATTGTTGGCCAGGACAAACAAAGTGAGACCCTTCAGCCCTTGGTTTGATGTTGTATCACTCAGGGAAGGGGAGTTCGCTGTCAAACACAGCACTTGGAATTCTTGGCTGAGAAAAACAAATCAGCCCCAGGATGCACAGAGTGGTAATTCTGTGAAATCTGAAAATGGTCTGCACCTTTCTGAGTGTGGAGGCTCCTGCAGCAAGTCTTTGCTCTTTGATGTTGTGTTAGCAGAACTAGCACAGGCTTCATGGAAATCATATTTTTATTTAGTTCCAGCCTGAAATAAAACCTGCTTGTTCGCTCTTCAGAAGATGAGCCCTGGAAGCATTAAGGGAATTCTGTTGAGTGACTTTCCTGTCACCTCATCCTGACACTGCCCCCACCCTGGCTTGGCTTTTCCTCGAGTCACTTCAGATCTGAGCTCCCATCCCCAGGGAGCTGAGCTTGATGTTGTGCAGATCCAGGCTGGCTGTGGCTGTAACTGTAGGAGCAGGAATTCAGAGGCTCTGGGATGAGTGAGGTCTGAGCTGGGACATCTGCAGGCTGGGATGGCCTGCTGCTGCTCCACTGGCCCACTCACATTCTGGGCTATTAGCCTGGCTCTCTGCTAGCTCAGGCATTGCTTCCCCAGGCTCTGTTTTGCTCCCTAAATTTCAGCATTGGGTCTGGTGTTGATGGATGTTGGATTTGTCCAGCAGCCAAGCAGGAATTCCTCCTCCTTCCCAGCGCAGCGTGCAAGCCAAGAGCTCGACCACATTAGCTGGGGAACCACTGCATTTCCTGCCAGTGTCTGAGTGCAGCCTGGGGCATCTCATGCCTCACATGGATGGGCTTCAGCTGTTGAGAGGAAGAGCCCTTCCAGAAAAGCTCTCTGGGAGCAGGGCATGGATGGATGGAGGGGAGGAATAACGGGCTCGCAGCGTGCGGCGTCCGAGCGCTTCCGCTCCCTGCTCCGGCCCAGCACGTCCATGTGGGATGTGAGGAGCTGTGGGTGGTGTGGGAGCTGGGCTGGCACACAGGGGACGTGCCCCAGGCAGGGGATGTGCCCCAGGCAGGGGATGTGCCTCCAGCTGGGCCCACATCCATAGGAACCCTGCTCCAAGGCACGCTCCCGCTGCAGCTTCCACCATTGTGTGAGCCAGCCCACGGGATATCCTGCGCTGGGGCAAAAGAGCACCAGGAGCTCTGCAGAATGGAAGTGTCTGAGGGATTGGGGTGGATTCTGCCAGGGCAGGAGCTCAGGCCCTCAGTCAGAGCAAACACAGAGGGACAACGAGGAGAAAGCAGATCTGAAAGCACTCGGAAAAATGAATGTCGGATTGGGAATAGTCCTGGCTTTGGTTGGGATTTGCCTGCTGGATCCACGTTGTGCTGCTCGCTTCAAGAGTTACAAATGTTTATTTTCGTCCTGCAGGGTGTATTTAGGGAGAGACTTCCCAATCAGGCCAGCAATTAGGGACATTTGGAATGCTCTGGCACTCTGCGTGGCAGCGGGATAATAAGGTTCCTCTCTTTTTATGGCACAAACGAGCCCCGATGCTCGTCAGCTTTTTCTGGAAGGCAAGAAATCCTTTCCTAACATTTACATCCATCTTCCTCCTTTTTAGGTCAGCTCTGAGATGCTGGGAAAAATCCCCATCCTAAAGACTCTTCGATGCAGGGAGAGGCAGGCTGGCAAGGATGTCACCCTCCGAGATGAGCACCCAGCCTTGGCAAACACCAACAGGGCAACGATTTCACACAAGAAGGTGATGGCTGCAAATACCCAACCATGCTCTGCTCCAGGCTCAGCTCCAGTGGAAAGTGATCCTGTAAATCCCAAATTAGATCCTGTAAATCCCAGATTAGAGGGATCTGACCCAGTGACCACGGTGTATGTGGGGAACTTGCCTGGCAGCCTGAGAGTGAGCGAGCTGAAAAGTGCCCTGAGGGAATTGCAGGTGGTCCCTGTGGGACTGAACTGGCAGGGGGCACAGCACAGGGCTTTCCTGCATTACAGGGATCAGGGAGCTGCTCACAGGGCTGTGTCCTCCCTGCAGGGCCTGAGCCTTGGGGGCAGTGCCCTGAGAGCAGAGCTGGCCAAGAGCCAGAGGAGCAAAGGGCAGGGAGAAATCAGTAGTCACAGATGAGTACGGGGGAGAAAAATAAAGGGGAAAAAAAAAAAGGTGTTTTCATTGTTTTGTGAGAAGCCAACCTGAAGTTTTAAGGGTCTTAGGAACCCTCGGGCTTAACAAAACCAAATTTCTGCACAAACTTTCAAAGGTTTGTCCCCCCACAGGTGACAGAGGAGCCATTTCTCTAGAAATAATTGCCCACAAAATACCCACACTCTGGTTTTGGTGTTTTTGTTAAGCCTGGCTTAAAGCCCTGTCCCTTTGGCACCTGCAGCAGGATGGTTCCAGTCAGTCATTGAAGGTTGGACCTGCCCCTTTATGCCTGTGAGGTTAAAAGCCAGCAGCAGGAAATCTCTCCTAAGGGTTACAATTCTGTTTACTGAAAAATGGGCTTTGCCTGTTGGGAGTTTTGAATTTATTTTTTATAAAAATGGCCCAGGAGAGAGGTATAGATTGTCCTTTTTGTGCCTGGAAGAGTGGCTGTGGGAACGCTGGCTTAGTTCTAGTTCTAGTAAGAGCTGGTAACATCAGGTGGGAAAGATGGGAACCCTTTTCTCAGCTTTTGTAAATCAGCCCTTGGTAAACTTTATAATTCTTATTTCAGGGGAAAGCAAATCTCAGTTTTCTCTGCTTTTCCCCAAAACTGCATTTCTGATGGATCAGATAATTATAAAATAGCTGCTTTTCCTCAGTGTCTGTTATAATGGGATGTGATTCCTTTGCCTCTGTGAAATAACATTATTATTATTACTATTATTATTACTATTATTATTATTATTATGGAACTGAAAAGGAGGCACACCATGGTCAGAACTCGTTGGTGCTCAGTCTGGCATGGAATTTTTTGGGAATTTGCTGTGCCTTTGCCACCATCCCTGATGCTCTTTCCCGTCATCAGTGATGAGGAGGGTGAGACAGCTCCACACGATTTCTCCAGGTGAAAACACTCCCAGGCACTGTCCTGGACATGAACATTCCCTTCCAGTGGAATGGCCAATAATGATTTATCTGCTATGGCTCTTATTACCTTTTTTTTTTCCCCTTGGGTTTCCTATTCCTGAAAAACAAGTTGAATTTTGGCCCAACCATCTTTTTGCAACAGAAGCACTTTTGCCAGTGATGCTGGGCATGTAGTCAAAGTAAGCATCCAAATGGATTTCTTTTTTTTTTTAAAGTAAGAGTTGGAAACTTTTTATTTTTTTTTTTTTTTAGCCAAGGAGTACTGTTAAGTATATTTTAAGCAGATTATTATGCCTCCAGGGTCAGCCATTTATTCAGTATTAAATAAAAAGTTCTCATCTTTGCCATGTGGGTCTGTAGGGAAGGGCTGAAGGAAAGATTTGGAGGAAGGGCTCAAGGAAAGCCCAGCACAGGAAAGACCTGGAGCTGCTGGACAGAGCCCAGAGGAGGCTCCAGGATGAGCAGAGGGATGGAGCAGCTCTGCTGGGAGGAAAGGTAGAGAGGACTGGGATTGTTCACCTGGAGGAGGGAAGGTTTAGGGATGAGCTCATGGTGGTTTTCCAAATGGAAGTGACTCCTCCTCCCAATGGAGAGGGACATTGGAGTGACAGGACAGGGGGGAATGGTTTCAGAGTGACAAAGGGCAGGGTTAGATGGGATATTGGGAGAAATTCTCCTCTGGGAGGGTGGGGAGGCCCTGGCACAGGGTGCCCAGAGAAGCTGTGGCTGACCCTGGATCCCTGGAAGTGTCCAAGGCCAGGCTGGATGGGGCTTGGAGCACCCTGGGACAGTGGAAGGTGTCCTTGTGCACAGCACAGGGCTTGGAACAAAATGATCTTTCCAATCCCTTCCAAGCCAAACCATTCTGTCATCCTGTGAACTTCTTGTAAGGTCAGCAAAGGATCTGGAAAAAATCAGTAGCTCCATTCCATCCTTTGTACAGCTCCAAACGATTTCCAGTGTCACTCACTCCAAATCCAGGCAAGCCCTGCACAACCCTCTGCCTCTCATTTCAGGGCTGAGAGTCAGGCTTGTGTTACTACCCAAACACACTCACTGCATCATCAGCTTCCAAAGCACAGGAAAGAAAAGCAAAAAAATAATTATCCATCCCTGCCTGCCCCTTCCAAACGATGGCAAATTGAGTCATGGGATCATTTGCTGTTCCTTCTACTCTGGGATATTTCTTGCTCTGCTGAAGAAGTCCAGGTGACCTTGGCAGTTAAAAACCAGTTAACTCTGCCAATGAAAACTTAAAGCATCTCCAGCTTCCCCTGTTGCATTTCAGGTGGAGCCACCCTTTTCTGGTCACATTTGTGGCAATCACATCCTCTACCTTCTTTCTTGCCATCTGAAGTTTCAGTGCAGATGTGTTTATGTGTTCTCTAAGTGTGGTAACTTTGCTTGCCTTCCTGTCAGCCCAGGCTGCAGCCAGGGCCCAGTTTTGTTTGGACAAACATCTGGATGTTTTTCTCTTTGCAGTTGTGGTTCTGGGTGAAGCCCACAGGTGAGCAGTGTCCAAAACCTTGGCTCTTTCCAGCCTGTCACTTTTTTCTGTCATGTGTTTAATTTTGCTGTGTTTACCCAATATCCTGTTGCTTTCCCAGCTGAGAGTTAAACTCCAAACCGTGCTCTGAGGAGATGCAACAGGGTGGGAATCAGGAGGAATTTCTTCAGGGTGGGAATCAGGAGGAATTTCTTCATGGAAAGGGTGCTCAGGAATTGGAAGGGGCTGCCCAGGGAGGTGGAGGAGGTGTCCAAGGAAGGGCAGGACGTGGCACTCAGTGCTGGTGACAAGGTGGGGACGGGTCACAGATTGGATTTGATGGTCCTGGAGCTTCAACTTTCATGATTCTGTGAACTGTAGTTAGGAAGAAAAATAATTACTGTGAGCTTAAGCCTATTAGCATTTTGAATGGACTGGGAAAATGCTGCAGTGATCTTTGTGTTTTTGATCCAGGTTGTTAATAAATGTCAAGGTCTTTCAGGTGCTGCCAGGTCAGTAAATCTCTCTCTGAAATCAGTGCAGTTCTACCTTAGAAAATGAGGGAAGCAGGGGCAGCAGGGATGGGGCTCTTGGTGCTGCTCCTCTCCAGCTAAAAGACATTTCAGTGCCAGCTGCCAAACTGCTGTTGAATTAAATTCAATCAATGAAACACAAGAGTGGCCAAGGCACAGCCCTGCACGGCCTTCTGGTGTCTCCAGCTGTATGATGTGGATTTTCTCTGGTGGCCTGACCCTAAAGGGAAGAGCAGATTGTGCAGAAAAAGTGAATGGGGCAGTCTGCCTCTCTCAGAGCTATTGTTCCAGGCTCTCTGCATGCTCAGGAAGGCATCACTTAGAGCAGACTCAGGAGGGATTTCTGTAAGTCCACAGAACTCTGAAATTCAAGAGATTTTATTGAATCCTTGGGTTCTGATCTCAGAGGAAATCTCGAGGAATCAAAGCCTGTTTATGTTTTACTTTGGCCCAGACCAAGGCTATGCAAGATACCAACAATCAAACCATAAAATCCAGACCCTGAAACACTCTCTGACTGAATTAACAGCCTTTAAAGAGCAAAATACTTCCTCAAGTCACAATTCCTCATTCTGTACCTGCTGCAGCTGCGACCTGTGTACAACAACACAAAATGTGCCTCATCCCAGGTGGATCCCAGCCCGGTTTTACTGCTTAAAACTCGTCAGAAAGTCTTCAGCTGTGGCTGGATGCTGCAGAAAAGTCTTGAAATGCTGCTGATAGACCTCTACTCCGCTTTGAATAGGGAGTGAAGTGATCCCCAGCACAGCCCTGGGTGCAGCAGCAGCAGCAGAGCTGTGTGACGAGCAGAAACGCTCAGCAGTACAATGGGAAACGCTTCCCTGAGCCAACTTTGTTGGGAACAATTCCGACCGAGGGCTCTCTGTTCTCTGCTCAGCCCGATGTCCTCGCCTGTCATGTGGTCGGGCACATTCTTTCCAGCTCCTTTCACGGCCCAGACATTTGGGATGCTGCTGGTGAGCTCCAAAATCCTCTTTGGGAGGGTTCACTGGGGGAAGATGTGAACCCCTGGGAGCTGGGAGGGTTTGGGCTCAGCAGTGACCACCCAGGTGTTCCGTGAGGGCCTTGACCTTCCCAGGACTATTGTCCCTTTCTCCCTGCCCTCATTTCATGGGAGAAAAGCTGAGGGAAACCAGCGTGGGATGAATGGAGCCTCCAGCAGCCCCATGGTGGAGAAGAGGGTGACTTTGGAGGGGGTTTTTGTTGGAGGCCATCGCTGCCAGCGTGGTGTGTGGCACAGAGGCAGCGCTGCAATCCGCTCACAATGAGGCCGAGGTGGCTCCGTGCCACCCCCCAAAACTGCACAGGCGTGAGGGTTTTCCTCCAGCCAGCCGTGTCCGTGCATTTCCTGGAACGGGGACAAGGCCACACAGCTTCAAGCCACCAAAGGCAGCAGTAAACAAGCTGGGTTGCTGGGGTAGGCTCTGAGTTACAAGAGTCAGAGACTGTTTTGTTTCCAGGGAAGGAAAAAAGGGCAGAAAAAAAAATCTCTCACCATCAGGGTTTTTTTCCTGGATCTCACATCCAGGTCCACATCCAACCCTCCAGCATCTCCCTGACCCCCTCCCAACAAGCAGCCTGGAAGGACGGAGCTTTTATCCTATTAATTAAAAAAAAAATCAGGAAAGGGATGGTTAAACACTGCCTCCAAGTCATGCCTTTTCTTTTTGTTTTTTTTTTATTTGTGTATGCTTTTTTTAATTTCATCATCTTCTACTGCTCCAAAGGGAGAAACAAACCAGCTTTTTAGGGGAATGCTTCCATTGAAAAATCCAGCACTGGGGCTGTGGTTTTTTTTTTTTTCTCCACAAGGGTGAGGAGGGGGAGGAAAAGCGTGTGCAGGGATTTCTCTCGTTCCGGTTCCTCCGAAGGAGCAGCCCCCTCGCAGCACTTCTGCCTCTGGAGGAAACATCTGTGGCCGTGGCCACGTTCTTGGGGGCAAACCCCCCTGCCTGGGAGGCTGCTGTGTGCCAAATGCTTCGATTTCCTGGTGGCCATCTCTTAAAAGATTATCTCCCTCCCAGAAAAGGGCAGCGTTTCCCATGTTTCCATGTGTAACGTCCGCGATGGCTGCTGTAAACATCATGGAACGTTTCCCTGCCCCTCCTCTGACATAGGTAGCAAAGTCCCCCCCCGGCTTTTCATCTTTCAAAGCCCTGCAGAAATGTTTAGGGTCGTGTATCCTGCCATTGTTCTGGGCTGGGCATCCCACTGAAGTGCCTGGGAGAAATGAGTTCAGGATATGGATCTATCTCTGGTCCATCTCTGCTGCGGCCCCGGGAACGGCCACGTTTTACAGATGGGAAGGCAGAGATGGCTCCTGATAGACTGGAGGCGACTGCTGATTCCCACCCCTTTGGAAAACAACAGGAGGGCAGGCCAAAAACTCAACAGAAGCTCTCAAAAAACCTCAACCAAGGCCCTGTTGGGCTTTTCTGTGTGACAGAAAATGTTCCCAATGGGCATTTTGATACCTGGAGCATTGGAGTGGCTCTGGCAGACTTTAATCCCACTGGTCCTCCTGCTCCAGAACTTTCCATCAAAGCACCCAGCACATGCCAGGGACAAACCACAGCTCCTGCTCCGGGAGACAAGGCAAAAAAGAGAAATTTTTCCCAGAATTTTCACCAAATTTTGCCCCAGGAACATCCACGTTTTACAGATGGGAAGGCAGAGATGGCTCCTGATAGACTGGAGGCGACTGCTGATTCCCACCCCTTTGGAAAACAACAGGAGGACAGGCCAAAAACTCAACAGAAGCTCTCAAAAAACCTCAACCAAGGCCCTGTTGGGCTTTTCTGTGTGACAGAAAATGTTCCCAATGGGCATTTTGATACCTGGAGCATTGGAGTGGCTCTGGCAGACTTTAATCCCACTGGTCCTCCTGCTCCAGAACTTTCCATCAAAGCACCCAGCACATGCCAGGGACAAACCACAGCTCCTGCTCCGGAAGACAAGGCAAAAAAGAGAAATTTTTCCCAGAATTTTCACCAAATTTTGCCCCAGGAACATCCACGTTTTACAGATGGGAAGGCAGAGATGGCTCCTGATAGACTGGAGGCGACTGGTGATTCCCACCCCTTTGGGAAACAACAGGAGGACAGGCCAAAAACTCAACAAAAGCTCTCAAAAAACCTCAACCAAGCACGTGTTGAGCCTTTGTGTGTGACAGAAAATGTCTCCAACAGTTATTTTGATACCTGGAGCCTTTAATCCCACTGGTCTTCTCACTCCAGAACTTTCCAGCACACCCCAGGGACAAACCACAGCTCCTGCTCTGGGAAACAAGACACGAAACAGAATTTTTCCCCCAAAATGTGCCACCTCCAGAGGTCTCCAAGCCACACAAATGTGTGACCATCCACCCATCCCACGCTTTGAGCCAAGCCAGGTTTGCCTTTCCTTTTAAGAATGAAACAAACACACAGGGGCAGTTAGGAGGGATCAAAAAAAGGCCAGGGGGAGAAGGGAAACGTTTGTGTGGTAAAAGCTGCCATCATTTCTAAGCATTAACCTCCCCGTGGCTGCCACTCCTTTGGATCTCAGAGTGAATAACTGTTCAGACAACAGTCCTAGTTGTGTTTTTCCAGAGGGATCTCGTGTTTTCCGAGCGTTTCCAGGCACCTGCACTGCTCAGGCTCCGGAGCGTGGCGTTTCCATCCCTCTGGAGGAGGCAATGCCTGGAGCTGCTGCTCTGCTGCGACTTCTCTTCACCCCCACACGACTGCTGCAGCAAGTTCTGCTCCAGATGAACTCCTCCTGGTACCCCCAAAGTCCCTGCAAAACTTTCCAGGCCGTGTCGTCCTGCTTTCCCAGGTGTGTTTGCTTATTTTTGCAGCAATTAGCCTGAAGCTGAGCTGAGCCACGGAGCTGCACTTTTCTGTGCCATTTCCAGGGGTTTCGAGTTTAAATCTGCTTTAAAGAAAGGGAGGTCTGTGCTCAGGCTGGTGCTCTCACTGCTGAAGCCAAGTGGCACTGCCAGTGTCCTCACATCCCTTTCCATGATTAAAACCCAGGTGGTTTGACCTCTAGAATTGCAGTTTGCTCCCTGGTGCTCATTCCAAAGATCCTGGGGATCTCTGAGGTGACCTGGAGGAGTGTCTGAGGAAAGGAGATCAGTATTGATGACACAGTGACTACCTCAGCGAAATTTTCCAGAGGATCTGCAGCTCCCCTGCAAAAAATTTAGTTCATTTTAAGACTGGAATTGGAATGTTTATCAGAAGTTGGATGAATCAGAGCAACCTGAGATCACAGCCATGGAATGGTTTGGGTTGGAAAGGACCTCAAAGCTCTTCTCATCCCACCCCTGCCATGGGCAGGGACACCTTCCGCTGTCCCAGGTGACTCCAAACCCCATCCAGCCTGGCCTTGGACACTTCCAGGGATCCAGGGGCAGCCACAGCTGCTCTGGGCACCCTGTGATAATGGGAATTTGGATATTGAGCCAGAAGCTCAGAAAGATTTATTCCTTCTGTTGTCTTTTATTAATAATAAAAGGATCATTCAAATTGGAAAAGATCCCCTGGGATCATCCAGTCCAACCACTGATATTAATATTCTGGGTTTAATTCCTTTACTGGGATTTTAATATTCTGGTTTGAATTCCTTTACTGGGATTTTAATATTCTGGTTTGAATTCCTTACTGGGATTCTGACAGGGAATGTTACTTAAGAAAACAAGGGAGCCCTCACTCATGGAACCAATCTGAGAATTTCTAGGAAGAGCATCAGCTTCCAGCTGCTGTTGGCTCTGGGGGCACCTCCTGCTCCTCAGGGGTCTCCCCTCATCCACCTGTTTTATCCCTGAGGATGGCTCCTTATTCCTTGGCAGGGATAAAGCCCCCAGGAGCATCCCAGCGCTGCCTTTTCCTGCAGAGCATCAGGCAGGAGTTGTGCTTGGAAAGGGAACAGATGTTCAGGTGTGCATTGCAGGAATCCAAGTCCCCTTCCAAAAGTGACAAGAGCTGTTGTTTGGATCCCCTGAGTCCCACAGATCCCCAGTTTTTTGGTTTTGAGGGAGAAATCAGGCACCCACTGATTCTTACGGATCTCAGCCTTTATACCTGCTAAGAACTCGGTGCCAAACTCCTCCCTTGATATTCCAAATACCCATTTAAGATTCCCGGTGTCGTTCCCACCAGTGAAGTCTCCAAGGTTTTCTGCCAATCTGGATAATCAGCCCCATCTGAGAGCATCCTGTGTCAGGTGCCTGTATCCATGGATTGCTCCATGCTTTTCCAGGCCAGGTGTTCCCATCTGTCCCACCTGGGCACGGGAAAGGTTTGATCCAGAGGTGCTCCATAGAGGAGTTTCACCTGGTGAGAAGATGGGAAAAAGGGATGTTCCCCCTCACAGGTCTGGATGCCAGAGGGGGAAAATAAAAACAAAATAAATACCTTCTTAAAGAGATTTTTTAAAATTAATTAATAAAAAAAAAAAGCTTTTTAGCATCCACCTGGTGGGGAAAGGCTCCGAACCGGCCCCGACTGGGCGGGTTTGGGGCCGAATTTTGGGAAAGCCGCGGGCCGGCGGTCCCTGCCCGCCGCCGCCAGGTGGCGCTGCCGCCAAGGGAACGGCACCGCCCCCACCGGGCCCGACCCCGGGATCGTCCGGATCCCACCGGGATCATCCCAAATCACAGGGATCATCCCTATCCCACCGGGATCATCCCAAATCACAGGGATCATCCC
>VXBN01001589.1:80742-92096 GCA_013397395.1 Sinosuthora webbiana | reverse complement strand
AAAAAAAAAAAAGAAATAGAGAAGAGGGGTCGGAGTTTTGGGCTGCCCAGAAGGAATTGATGAGCGGGGAGGTGCTGGAGGTGCTGGGGGCGGGTGGCAGAGCAAACCCTCCGTGTGATTTGTCCCGTGTCCGGATCAGAAAACGCATTTGTGGCCCAGCTATCTCACGGCAGCTCTGATTTGCGGTGGGTTTGGTGGTTTTGTGGACAGGGGAGAAGATTAAAACCAAAAAGTCCGAGCTGGAGCTGCAGTGGAAAAGCCGCTTTTTAAGCCCTAAAGCAGTTTTTTTTTATCATAAACTCGTGGAATGGTTTGGGTTGGAAGGGATCTTAAATCTCGCCTTGTTCCAGCTCCCTGCCGTGGGTTCCAACACCTTCCACCAGCCCAGGCTGCTGTTTGTGCTGCACTTAAGCTGAGGGTTGATTATTTTCTTTGCTTACTCTATCAGAAAATCCACCGGGGCTTGTTGTGGTGTGTGTTCAGCCACAAAGTCCCAGCCACGTCCGTTCCTCAGCAAAGGACTGAAATTATTGTGCTGTGAGGCTTAATCTTCCCGAAGTCGTTATTTAGCCCAGCGGTCTTAAATCACAAAACACAGATTTGGTGTTTAGGACTCTTAATTGCTAAACCAAATTAACTGCTAAACCCTTTTAACTGCTAAAGGAGAGTTCAGGTTGTTTTCCTCTCTTGGCATTAAGAGGGGAAAAAAACTGATTTATTTCTGTTTGGCAACTGTGCTGCAGGAAATGTTTTGCACACAGGTTACAAACTGGTGATTCCTGCTGTGATTCACCTGCAAGAGTCTCTGCTCTGGAGGAAGAGCCCCCAAACCTATTTTATATCCAAAGCTGGCTGGGGCTGCTCCCATCCCAGCAGGAAGGAAGATCTTTCAGGAGCATCTTCAACAATTCCTCCAAGAGATGAAGTGGTCCAAGTCAGCTCAGAGCTGTTCATTGCTAACCTTGGGTGCTCCAGATCTCATCCTAAAAACTCCTAAAAACACCATTCCCCACTGACAGCTCTTTCACTCCGTCCCGACCTGGATTTATTATCAGGAGACAGCTTTTTATATTTTTTTTCCTTTTCTTTCTCCCTGAGCCATTTATTCCACCCAATGCGTCCATCCATCACAGCGAGCTGGAACCGACCTGGGCTCCAAGGATACTCTGAGCTGTGCAGCGTGTCAGGAAACGGGCAGCAGCCCCGTGTGATGCAAATATTTGGACGAGAGAGAGGTAGGAAGGATTGTCCAAATGTTTACTGAAGGCTGTTGATAGCCCCAGGATTTATAACTGCTGGATAAGGCCTGCCCCCACACAGCTCCTCCGGCAGGTGCATCCAGTTTCCCCATGACATGTGGGGTGTGTGTGTGCTCTGGGAAAGGGGATGCAGGATGGAGATGGTGCCTGGGGAAGGCTGAGTTAGAGAATAAAGTAGATATTTATTGAAAGGCCTTTAAGGTCAAGAGCTTGGCCAGGGCTGCACCCAAGGTGGACCCAAAATGGTCACAAAATGGAAAAATGGTCACAGGGTCTCGCACTTTGTTAAGTTTTGGTCCTTTTGCATATTGGGGTTTAATTGTCCAATTCCAGCTCCAGGCTGTGAGGTCCCATCCTGATTGTTTTCTCTCTTCAGCCCACCCTTGTTTGTGCTTTTGGGCCTGAAAACTTCAGAGCTGTTCACTGTTAACCCTTGGGTGCTCCAGATCTGATCCTAAAAGCTCCTAAAAACACCATTCCCCACAGAAAGCTCTTTCACTCCACATCCTGACCTGGATTTAAAGTTGTCCTTGGTGTGCAGCAGGGAAAGGATTTGTTTTGTGTCCCTGCTCCGTGCAGAGCTGAGCAACACCGAATTTGAGCTCAGAACTGCACCCCTGGGCAGCACAGAACCTGAAACACATGAAAGATAAAACTTAAGGCATCAGAGGCAGTTCCCTGGGATTCAGCTCCCTTTTCCCAGCTGCTTCACTGGTTTGGAGCCCGTGGAGCAGCAAGACGGGAGCCCAGGATCCACTCCAGTGATTCATGCCCCCGAGAGCAATTCCAGCCATCGGGAAAAAAAAAAAACCAAAACACAACCAGTTGGAATTTCTTAAGTGGAAGCAATGCTTGGAACTGCTCAGGCCCATCAAAATATTCCCTGTCACTCTCCTTCGGCGCTGCAGCGGAGGAAATTCGTGGCATTGTTGTGCTTATTGTTCTTGGCATTTCATTTCCTCGCTTCCAGCGCCGGGATCGGAGCTCTCCTGTCTCCCAGCGAGCCCTGGCTGCTGCTGGGGGCTCAGCACAAGTGCTGCCAGAGCAGTTTGAGCCATTGCTGGGTCCTCAAACAGCTCCAGCTTTCTCAGAGCCCACTGGAAATGTCCCGTAGCTGCTGCCAGGCGGCCTCTTCCAGCCAAAAGAGGAGAGAACGTCCAGTGAAAACCAGGCTGATGGGCTAGAAATGGGAGTGTAGTCAAGGGAAGGCTCTGCTGCCTTGATAGCCCCTCCTGTAACCTGCTCAGGAGGTCTCTGCATGGTCCAGAGGGACCTCAGAGGGCTCCAGACCCAAATTTCTGCCCTAGACAGGATCTGCCATGGCTTTGTTCAGCTGAGTCTTGAGAACCCCCAAGGAGAGGGCCCAGCAACCAGGACTATGGACAGCCCAGGCAGCAGAGGAGCTGTCAGTGCCCTCATGTTCCTGCAAGCAGGTTGGGAGGCTCTGCCATCTGACCAGAAGATTTTTTTTTTTTGGCAGTAATTCCCTCCACCGCGTGTTTGAGGAACAACATCCCATGCTGGAGAGATCAGCGTGGAGCTGAGTCACTCGGCTCTGGCCATCTCCTTCCCCCGCACGATTTTGCAAGTCCTGGTGATGCTGGGAACGTGAACTCAGGGATCTAACGCGCTGCAGACACCCAGACAGCTCTTCTGTCTGCAGCAAACAGCAACTGCATCAGCTGCAGCAAAGCCTTTAATTCATCCCAGCCCTGCAGGAGCAGCTTGCTCCGATGGGGAATACAATGGCCCTATTGTTTTTCCGAGGGGAGATTCCTTGGGTTCAGGCTGTTGCATAAACTGTGTGTTTTCTGCTTGTCACCTGACTCAACCCAGTGACCTCCCCGAGATGGGACTGAGATCACTGGAAGTGATGGAAGTGATGAAAAATCTGAGGACCAGATTGTCAAGAGTCGCCTCTTCTGCTTTGGTTCACAGACTTGGGAGGAGAACTTGGTGTTCTTCTGGAGGGGGGGAAGAAGTTGTGTAATAAAATATATGGGGGGCAAAAAAAAGCAGCAAAGCTCAAATTCCAAAGCCTTCTGTTGTGCTCCATGACATTTTTCCATGCATTGGAAGACCTCAAATCCTGTGTTTGATGTCACAATCTCAAGGTGACCTTAGGTGGGTAGTCCCAACTCAGACTCCTCTGGCCTTGAATGTATTTTTCAACAGTTCCCAGCGTTGGCAACTCTTGGTAACATCCCCAAAATGCCAGAAATGCTTTCCAGGCAAGAATCTGGAGCCATCCAGATGGGATTAAAGGAAGAACCAAGTCCCAGCTGGTGAAGTGGAAAACTGGTAGCTGGGACCAGCACTGCAGGTGCAGGAAGATCTGAAGGTTTCGTGGTGACAATGCCTGGTTATCTTCAGTTTTCCTCAGCTGTGAGCTTTGGGGTGGTATTTGGGCTCCAAAGGGGGCAGGAGGAGCCTTCCTGCAGGTTTCCCTCCATGGAGGAAGGCCAGAGGGATTGCACACGGATGGAGCTGGCCCTTCCCAGTGTGTGTAGAGGGGTGGGAACGTGAGATATCAGGTGAAGGAAAAGGCAGAGTGGGCTGGTGGGGACACACCGTCCTTCCCCCAAACTGATCAATGAAATCCCCCCCGGAGAAAGAATTTAACTTCGTGTTGTCTTTCCACACTGCTGCACCTCTGGGTTGGGAATTCGTTCTGTCTTTTCCAGCCAGGTGAGGGAGATCAATCCTTTTTTTTTAGCTCTGACCCCACCAAGCCTTGAAATTCAAGCACCTCACATGGGTTTTCTCACCTGGAAACGCTGCTGCTCCGTGCCTCACTTAGCTACTGAAATCCAACCAGGAGAAGGTTACAAACCCAGGAGGATTTGGGCCAGGGCTAAGCAAAGCAGGAATAAATGAGCTCAGCACATCCTGGTGCATCCTTGTGCATTTGGGATTGGAGGGGCTGAGCCTCGGCTTGTGGTCCGGCCCAGCCTGGTGCTTTTAGCTGTACAAAATTAGAGGTTTATTTTTTTTTTTTCCCCAAAGCAAGTCATTACTGACAGATTGAAAGGAGTTTATTGCAGAATTTCCCCTGCCTCATGTGCCAGGGAACACGCAGGACTCAACTCCTCTTCCTCAGAGTAAATCACGGTGTGGGGCTGCCTTATCTCAGCTGCAGCCCCTGAGCAGGAATGTTGCACTGTCCAGCCCTTGGGCCACCCAGCCCTAATCCCAGGAATCAGCATCTGCTCCAGGCCCACGCTCTGACCCTCCAGAGCCTCCTTTCTGCAAGGTCAGGAGGTTGGGTGGTAAAAGGGGAATAGCAGGGAGAGCTCCAAGGCTGGCTCTGCACGGGGATTTCATGGAAATGTTTACGCTGCCCATGGAGTGGAGACTGGAGCCTGTTCCCCTCTCCAGATTCACTGGAAATCTGCATCAGGCAAGGACACAGCTCCAGCTTCCGAGTGTCCTGGATGGGGGTGGCTTCACACCCTCCTGCTTGGTTGTTTTAATGGATCCAAGGGGATTGAGGAAGGGTTGGATGTGGCAGCCAGCCCCGTCAGGTATCATTTCACCCCTGGTTTCTTCCTGGGACAACGAGGCTGCTTCTGGCTCATGGTGTAGACAGAGGGAAGGACAAATAAGCAGGAAAATCAGATGGCAGCGAGGCACGTGGGAGAAGGGGAGAGGCAGCTCTGTCAGATGGGAGTGAGTGGATGGAGAAACAGCTCCCTGTGTTTTCTTCATCCATCACAGGATATTTTGTGTTGTGTTGAGGTGGTTCAGCACCTGCCAGCGTGTCAGCAGAAAGGACAGCACTGGGCAGAGAGGGTCCGCTCTGTGCTCGTGGAGGAACCATCCTCTCCTGTGTGGAAACGTTCTTTGGGATCAGGTCAAAAAACGATTTCATGGGAAGTTTCTCTGCGAAATCTCTGCTGCATTTGGCTGGAAGGGCCAACTGAGGGGCTTCATCCAAGAAATAGCCGTGCAAAGGGTCACTGAGTGTGGCCTGACCGTCCATCAGGAGCAGGGCAAGGCTGTGTGTGACACCATCCCCAGGACATGTTTCAATCAAGAAAATGAAAAGGGGTAAAAGGGAATTCTCCAAGCAAAATTCTGATTTTCTCAAGTGGCCAAACTGAAATCAGGTTGCTATTTCTTTCTGTGTATAAATCCTTCTCGAATGCAGGGGAAAACATCATTTCCTTCTCTCTTGGGGCTGGGATCAACAAAGGGTGTGATCCACTGCCCGGTGAAGTAAGAATTCAGGGTCCAACATCGAGGGTTTCTCAGTGAATTCTTCCTTAACAACCCATTAAAACGAGCTGCTCTGATTCCTCCTGAGCCTTTTGAGTGGCTCCTTTTCAGAAGTGAAGCCCAGGAAGTCACTCCTGCCCAGCTGCCCCTCCCTGCCACCCTGTCCCTGTCCCGCTTGAGCCACCCACGGCAGCACCCCTGAATTCCATTCCCATTTCCCTTCCATTCCAATTCCATTCCCTCGCTTTGCTCAGTGGCTGAGCACGGGAGTCTCCCTCCCTCCCTGCCTGCCTCTCTCCCGTGCAGCTGCTCAGCTCTGCGAGGGAAAGGCTCCCAGATGTGGCGGGGAGGGAGCCGGGCAGAGCCCTGAATTCCGCTCCGTGCCGTGTGGACTCTTTGTATATTTTGTTTGAAGGAGAAAAAAATATGTGGAGCCCTTGGAGGAAGGCCGGGGGACCCGGCACGGCCCCGGGAGCTCAGGCACTGCCAGTCCCCTGCCCTCGGCCCGCAGGATGGGCCAGCTGAAACCCATCAGCATCACCCAACAGGTCCCCAAAAGTCTCTCCTGGGGATGCCTCAAGGTGACCAGACCCTTTGAGAAAAGGCGGCTTGGCTCCGAAGCCGCTGACACCTAAACACCCACGGCTGGAATTCGGGGTATTTTTGGCTCACGGGTGACGTGCTGTATCAGATCAATAAATACTCACACGCTCAGGAGCGTTTTTTTTGGGGGGGGGTTGGTTTAATTTCAAGCGCATTTCGCCGTGGCGCTTGGTAGCTACTTGATTATTGCGTGAGACAATACGTTTATGAAGTGTTGGCCTTCATTTAGTTAAACACTTCATTGATGTCTGGGACCAGAACGGCATGAAACTAATTGTTCCCGTGGCAACAGGAACCCGGAGAATGATTTCACATCGCAGCTTGGCAGCAGAAGAAGAAGAAAACCTCTGTAATTGTTCCCATTAACCCAGCGCAGGGGATTCATGCTCAATCTCTACCGCGCTCTGCTCCGCTTCTGCTGTGAATTAGGGGACCTAAAGTCAGCGCAGAACCACATGAAAAAGGCCCTGAAACGAGCTGTGCTTTATGGAGCATTTGTAGCTCTGCCACCAAAACCATTTCTCTTCTGCTTTGCAGGTTTCTGGCCAGCGGCACCGAGGACTGTCAGGGCCAAGGCTTCATCTGGAGAGGTTGGGGTTTAACCGTGTGCCTGCAGGAGGAGCGGGGACATCCCTGCCTGTGCTGTGGGCTGGAGACACGACAGCCCTCAGAGGGTGAGTGCTTAGACAGTGCAGGCAAAACCAAAATCTGCAGCAAAAAAAAATTGGGGGGAGTGAGAGAAGAGCCGTGCAGTGCAGTCTGTGAGCGCAGGAAATGCCCTGAACCTCCCGGCTGAGGTTTTCTCTCTTCTCCTGCGGGATGTGCTGATCACTGGGGCATCTCCAGGGGTTTGCTGCTGTAGGAAACTCCCTGGTCTCTGTGCCAGAGGAACTCACATCTCCCAGTTCTCCCGATTTCTCACCAAACTAAGAAATCCCCGGCCCAGCGAGGAGCTGCAGCCCCTACCAGGGCACTTTGTGGTCATGGGCCATCCCTTGCAAGAGCAGTTTTGGGAAGCCCAGTGGCTCTGCAATTCCTGTCTGTGCATCCTTATGGATGTGGGAGCCTCCCACTCCCTCTCCTCATCCCTTTTCCCATTTCTGGGCTTTGCCCCTAAACCCAGCCCCATCAAGGCCAGCAGGAAAAGGGAACCAAGAGCACAAAACCCATCCTGGCTCCCAGGCCAACCCCACGGCTGCTCTGGAGCGACCAGGGGACACGGAGCTGCTCCATCCCAGCACACCGCGGGTTTCTCACTGCCTTAATTACTGCTAATTGAGCCACTTGACTATCGGGGAGCCTTGCCCTGGCCGGGCTGATAGAGTATCAAGGAGATAAAGAGCACTCAGCGCAGGTAACAGGGAGGTGTTGTCAGACCTGTGCTGGGACCTTCTGGAGGGGTTATCTCTCCTTCCCAGAGCACGGGACACCAAATTCCTAAAGGGAAACACCGTGATCATGAGGGCCTGAGCTTTTTAGGAGGTGGCCTGTGGGATTCTGGTGGCTCAGGAGCTCAGCAAAGCAAAGCTGGCATTCATTTCAGAGTAACTCTTTCAAATTTCCTTAACATGCATTTTATTCCTCTGGCTGGCTTTTGCTGTTGTTAATTTAACACCGTGGAAATGAAACTTTAAACATTTTTTTCGCCCCTTTTTTTTCTTCCCTACAGAGAAATAAATTCTTTTTCTTTTAACAAACGCTGTCTCTCTCAGAACTTTTTGTTATTTTTCACCACCTCCACTGACCCACACAGGGTAATTCAGTTCCTACACCATCCTGAACACCAGGTAGGAGTTACTAACACCTACTTACCAAAGTGGAAACTTGGATGGGGTGACGTTGTTGTTCTGCAGTTTTTTGGTTTTTTTTTAATTACTCAGAATTGTAAATAGGAAATCAAAATTACTGGATATTTTTGCAGCCAACTCCGAGAAAAATCTTGCGTGTGGATGCAGTTCTTGGCTGTGGGTGCAGCCCACACATCACCCCTGGGAGGTGAAGCTCACAGGGTCACAATCCCTGCCCACAGCAGTGCCTGTGTGTTGTCTCAGGGATGTAAAAACTGAGAAAACATCACCACTTCACTCCTGGAGGAGCCAACAGAGCGTGCCCATGGCTATCAAATCAGTGAGAGGACAACCACATGCCTGAGGAGCTTCTGGGTCCTCTAACCCAAAGTTTAGGATGTTTTTTCCATGTCAAATATCCCCATTTTCTTCCTTGAGGTACCTCAACCATCTGCTTCTCCCCTTACCCCCGCGCACTTTCAGTTTGGTTTGAGTTCCCAAAGTTTCTCAGCTTGTTACACAAAGCTCATAACAAAGTCTGTGGCCAGCTCTCTCTTTGATAATTCCTTCCCCCCATTTGTTTATCTCAAGCCCTGAGCTTTGTTCCAGGCCCAAAACCAAAAGCTTTCCTAGCCCGTTCTCCTCTTGACTTGTTGCAGATGTAACGAAATAAATCTTTAGAAAGAACAAACCTTCACTTCCTCTCTCCCGTCTGATTCGGTCACAAACCCCAGGAAAGAAAAATAAATCACGACCCGAGCTTGAAGGATTCTGAGAGCCACCATCCAAACTGGATGTGTCCATTGCTCTGAGAAATCAGTGAGCGCAGCGGCCAAAAAGGATCTGATAACCATGAAATCTTTGAGTCAAAAAAACCTTGTGATCAGCCCAAATTAAGGTTGATGTGGTGGTTGATGAGCACGACCAAGCTGGTGGTGCCTTCCTGGAGCTTGTCCTTGGCACGGCAGGGCGATGCGTCCCTGGCTTGTCTCTCAGCCCCTCGTGTGGCTCTGCCCCTCTTTTTTTCCCCTGCCACCCCCCACCCCAAGGAATTTTAAATCACAACCAGAAAAATCATCCCTGTGTTTTTCCCGAGCTGGCCACCGGCAGAGGTGGAAATTTCCTCCGAACAGGGTTTGTCCTTCTGAGCGCTGTTTCTGTGCAAAACCTCTGCTGCTCTTCCATCAGCCATCAACAGGTGCTCACGTTCTCTCCCAGCACAACCCAGTCATGAGGACTGACCAAAATCACAGTTTTCAGTCGATGTGCTGGAGATTCCCTGGGCGTTCTCGTGCCCTGACCCTGCTCTGGGATCAAACACATATTTATAATTTTGGTGTTTCTTATTCTATGCACAGTCTCACAAGGTGTGAGCTCTAACCAGCAAGTTAGAGAAATGAGGTAAAATGGAGTGTTTTCCACTCTTTCCGAGGTTATTTAAGTGCTAATTACCTAATAACAAGGTGGTATCTATATAATTTATACTTTTGATTCAATAATGACCACCCAAGGCCCGCCCGCAGTGAGGACTTTTTTCACCCAGTTACAGAAAACCACCTAAACTCTGGAAGAAGAAGGAAGAAGAAGGTGAAGAAGAAGGACAAAGACAACACTCCAAATCCTCCATCTTGACTCACACACATTACTGTACACTAAAATCCCAAACCCCAGGTTTCCAGAATTCCAACATCAGCCCAAAGCCCTTTCCAGAGCCCACTTCACTTGACAGCTCCCTGGACTAGGAACGGACAGCCAGGCACAGCATCCCCTCCGCAGGGAGAATAATCCCTTAAAAATGGGGCTGCCTGTGTTTGCCTAACGAGGTCTTCACTTGGGTCTAAGTTAAAGCCAGGCTCAGCTTCAAGCTGGGAAATGCTGGAACTGTAGAAAAAGGGATGGTTTGATTTACCAGGTGGATCTGCCCGGTGGGTTTTGCTCTTCCAAGGGTACTTGGAAGGGAAGATGTGCAGAACCACAACAGCTGTCAGAAGATTTTTGGATTATGTCCCCAGCCCCGACTTTCACTGATTGAACCGAGGCTTTTGTCCTCGTGTGTGTTTCGTTTCAAATTTAAACAAGAGAGGTCTTTGCACGCTCGACACAACCCGTCCACTTAGCACCGAAGAAAGTGTAATTAGACACTTGGAGAACTGGAAGAAATTAACTCCGACCACAGCCCGTCACTCAGACTATTACTTAATAATATTTCCCAAATGTGCAAAGTACTTAGTTCTAGAATAACAGGAAAGAAGTGTAACTCCTCACCCCGAGCCAGGCCTTCGCCTCGGGAGACGCGTGCGCGAAAACCTCGCCAGCCGAGGAGAGGCTTGGCCACCTCCCATCACCTGAGGGCTACTAGGGCATGTGAAGGATGAGATTCACGGTCCCCAACCCCGTGGCACTGAAGGGCTGGAGCGGAGTCAAGGGGAGCGACCGGCCCTGCGTGCTGATCTCCCTCAGCTTCCAACACGCCACGGAAAACCGCGGAGAAATTGCTGTTTTCCTTCTCCTGCAGCACCGGGCCGAGCCCCGGCCTCACCCCGCGCTGCACAAGCCCGGCTAGAAAGAGATTATTGTGATTCCTGCCCGTTTCTTCCCCCACGACAAAAGGCCCCATTCATGGGGGATAATTTTGAGCGGAGAGCAAGGGGTATCAGTAGCATGAACTGGATCTGAGCGTCTCGACCGCACTCGAGCGAGCCCCGCTCGTCGGCCGGTCCAACCCAGGGAAACAGATATCCTTCATTTGCAGCTTTGGAGGGGAGAGTCCCTCTGATTTTAAACAGGAGTACCTTTGCTGGCCGTGGCAAGTTTTTAAAAAGTCCTGACGAAGCAGGGCCGGGCCGTTTCGCCAGCAAAAAAAAAAAAAAACAAGAGGCCATTCAAAAAAGTTGGGGGGAAAAAACGTGGTTCTCGTGTGTTTCTGCTTTAGGAACCAACACAGCCACCCTCACCTACCTAAATTACCCCTCACATATTCAACAAGGCCACGTCCAGAACAATGAGCCTCTCACCTTGTCGCAAAACACTGAAAAAAAAAAAATGGATTTTTTAATAAAAATATCCGTGATGCCTTAAATGCTTAAGTCATCGTGAAGCACAACTGCCAGGACTTCCCCGTGCGTGTGGGAAGAGCTGCAATGTAATTGCTTTCAGCAGATTATCACTGCAGCCTGTAATTAAAATATATGGGAATGCCGGGTTCAAAATATTTAAAGTGGTTTCATCTGTATTTAGGTGAACGTGTCTCTCTGAGCAGCTCGTTTAAAATGATCTTTCTGTTTTTAGTGCATAAAAGGGGGTCCTGGGTAAAAGAAAAGGGTAAATTTGTTGACTCGTTCTTTGTCTGAGGAGGCACCTGGGGAAGTTTGGGGACACAGAGCTCAGACCCCAACAGAATATCCCAGTCCTGGGGAAATCCGTGGTGAAAGCTGAAGTGACATTCCAGAGATGGAGTGGGAGGTGTCACAAAAGAAAATCAAAAAAA
>VXBN01001589.1:49653-80714 GCA_013397395.1 Sinosuthora webbiana | reverse complement strand
TAAAAAAAAAAAAAATCACTACCAGGAAAACCTGGCACCTCCCAAATCACGGTGATAATCTCAGCAGGGTGTTTAGTCCAAGCAGGATAAATAAATGGCTTTTGAGGCCACCACAGATGGGTCCTGCAGGGACCTTGGACAAGTGACCAACGTGGCTTTGGAGTGTCCTGAAGCTTTGACAACCCAGCCTGGAGCTGGGGACCTGCTGGGCCCTCTGTGATCCATCCCTGGTCCTGTCCCAGCCTGCAGCCACACCTCCCCTGAACATCAGGGGCGTGAAAGGACCTCGGCTGAATCCCCACCAGGAAAAAAGCAGGGGAACATCCTGACTCCAGTGGAAGGAGAATAACTCAGACTGCCCTTAGCACATTTCCTACAAAGTGTCCCAGGCCAACACAGGTGGGACGTGTCTTTTCCTCATCCCTCCCTGTCATTTCTGGTGTTTCTCCCAGGTAAATTCTGTATTTGGGAAGAGATCCCTGCCCCAGGGGCTGGATGTGTCCTGGCAGTGGCACAGTCAGAGGCAAAGACAGTTTTGGTGGGGTCAATCTCCCCAGAAATCCTGTAATTCCCAGGGGCCCTGGAGGAGGGAGTGAGTCCCATCCTCGTCCATGAGGGATCTTCACTCAGAGGATGAAAACAAGTAATACAAGAAGGCAAAGACGATAATGTGGCTGTTGTAGCTGTAATGAGACACAAATGCTATTTTGATGGTGTTCTCCGAAAGAAATACACAGAGCCCAAGCCATTCAATTAACAATCTGCCAGGCTTTGCAATCAGCACGGCCACAGATGAAGGGAAATCCACTTTTATGTGGCAGAACGAGAGCGGTTTTCCCGTTAAAATAAAAAGAAAGATGAGAAAAAAAACATTTTAAAGAATTTCTTTTTTTTGTAAAGACATGACATGAAGGATCTACCTTGTCCATGTGAGAGGAAGACTGAGATTAGCTCAGACAAAACACAGAATTTGGGGTTTTTAAAAATGTTTTATGAATACATGCACGGCATTACACTTGTCTGCTTAACACTGAGCACATCTCCGAGGAGTCCTTGGGCAAATGCATTTGGGAAGGAGAAAAGGGAGAAACACCCTGGCAATTAAAGATGCCAACAGGTGGAAACAAACATTCACCTCTTCAGGTTCTGAAGCACCTTCCGAGCTTTTCCAGAACAAACACCCAAAGATCAGGATGCAGCTTTTGAAGCCGCTGAGCCCTTTAAACTGAAGAAATGGGATGGGTCAGGCAGCAAAAATATTTTTATTTTTGCCAAGGAAAGCCTGGAGAAAGTGAGGGTTTTGTTTTGTTTTTTTTTTACCTGAGTGTTCCAGGGGGCTCTGACCACCTGGGACTGCTCTGCTGGGAGGAGCAGGAAACGCAGTGAGGCTCGAGCTGGTGGAAATAGCTCCTGTTTCCTCTGCATCCCATCCCCACCAGGGCTGGGAGATGCACAGGATCCCAGAGGCATCCCAGGTTTGCTGCAGCACGCCAGGGAGAAGGCGAGAGGGCAGATTAATCCCGTGTACTCCGAAGGAGCCCGTGATTAATGCAGCTTGGGGAGGGCTGGAGGAAGGGGAACTGCTTAAAAAACATGGAAGGAAGTCCGTGGCTGTCCCTGGTTGATACTATATATGGTGCTTGGTCAGTTGTGCTGGAGGAGCAGCAGCCAGGGTTGCTGGCTGGGTTTTTATTGTATTTCTTTTTAAAGCAGAAAAGAAAAAAAAAAAAAAAAAAAGGTCAAATAACTGGGCTGTGTTCAAAGAGCCCGTGGTGATGGATAATGCTGAGGGTGACAGCTGCTGAGTTTCCAGCCCTGAGAGCGTTTTTGGGGCTGCTACAGGGGTTGTGCTCCCCCTGCTTCTGCCAGGCCAGTGGCCTGTGTGTTCCCATCCCTTCGGGATTCTCCCAGCCCCAGTTCTGGGCCGTGTGGGCTGGCCTGGCAGGGAGCTGGGGCGGGTTTGACGCAGGAATTCTCTGGAGCAGGGCTGGGGTGTTGGTGTGGGGACGGCAGCGAGCAGGATTGGGAAGGGGATGGGAATCTCTCTTCCCAGGAGATGGGAATCACAGCATGGGAAGGGGATTTCTCCTGCTGTTCCCAGCGCACAGATAACCCCAGGACGGTGCCAGGAGCTGCATGGACAGAGACTGGAGGTGTTTCAGCTGGCCAAAGAGGTCACTCAGAGGTCACTCAGAGGTGAAGAGACAGCCGGTGGTCACAGAGTGGCAGAGGAACATCCTGTGCTGCACCAGGGGAAGCAGCAGTGAGTGAGTTCCTGCTGCCTCAGAGACATCCCAGAGGATCACAGCTCATTCCCTGCCCGTCCCACTGCCCACAAAGCCACAAACTCACCTTTGCCATCAGCACCCTGAAATCTCAGTGCCCCTTTCCACCTGCCTGGTAGCTCAGGCTCATTTAGGGGACAGGAGCACTTATTCCCATCATGAATCTGACCAGCAGGGTGATTTCTCAGGGTTAGGGACATCAGCTTGTCCCTCCTCCTCTCCCTCTCTCATTTAGGGTCCAAAGCATCTGGGGCTGCATTTGTTGCAAATCCTGACAGGCTTTTTTCTCCCCTGATCCCCCCAGCACCGCAGAAAGTGCAGGAACATTCCCCTCCCTTCCCTCCAGTCCCCTCTTACATCTGCTCTACATTTGCATCCCAGAAATCAGAGACCTGAGCTCTGCGGAATTACAGAGCCGGAGCATGGAACTGATTGGGTATTCAAGCTAAATAAGATGAATTTAAAGATCTCTCCAGGAAATTGAGTGGAACACCCAAACTGACATGGGGTATTAAATATTATATTTGTGCAGTTGCTCTTTCGAGCCCGTTGGCATCGAACATCTGGGAGCACGGTTTAGGAACTCAAAGAAACTGAATACCTGCTCAAAATTACGCTCATCAGAGCCCAGGAATTAAAATATTACTGGGTACGCTCCGAGCCAGCCCTTCCCTACAAGGTAGGGCTATTAAAATATGATTAGCTGAGCCATATCTGCTCTCAGATCTGTCAGACACCATTACAGCTGAAAGGACCTTGATGCAACGCTGTTGGCACAGCCCCCTGCTCCGTCAGCAGCGAGATGCCAGAGAGTGAACCTTGCAAATGCTCACCCCAGGAGGAGGGGAATTAAAAAGAGAAATTTGGGGGGGGTCTCAGGGCATTGGTTGTGCAGATTGAGGTGGCTTTGGGCTGATCTTTAAGGCGAGGAAGCTGAAAGTTTGGATGCTTTGGGGTTTTTTTTTTTCTGATGTGGGAAGAGCTTTGCCCTTCAGTGCCTCGAGGGCGTGTTGCCTCTTCATCATCACCCGGCACGGAGATGAGGATTTCTTCCTGCCACAGCCCCCCGCAATCACAGCTCCCTGTCCCCGGCGTGTTCACATTTCCAAGGGCTCCGTGCGCTCCGTGGGTGGTCAGGATTGCATTTCCCCCCTCCTCGCCGGGGAACAAAATCCAAACCACCGCAGAAAACCTGCAGAGACCGGGCTCAGGTCGGGATAATTACGATGCTCTCCTGCTTCTGGAATCACAGTGAGATACATCCACACATCCTCATTTATACAAATAAAAACCCTTTTGCATTATGAAATTGTCACATATATATATATTTATTTTTTTAAGTGTGGCTGCACCAAACCAGACACCCGAGGAAGAAGCAGCTCTGCAAAAACAAGGCAGAAATGCGATTGTTGTTGATTTTTTTTTTTCAGGACTGAGGCCAGGCGAGGTCCGAGGTCCCAGCCCCGGTGGCCCCGCTGTGCCGCTCTCTGGCCGCCCTAATCCGTGCAGAATTCCCCCAAAAGCCCAAGGCAGCGCTGCCCGGCCCGGCCCGGCGGGAGCCGCCGCTGCCTGCCTGTGTCAGGGCTTATTACTCCGTGTTTTCACACTTATCCCCAAGGTGTTGAACTCGCCCCGAAGGTTAATTAGTAATTTATTGCCCTGTCATCAGTTCGAGGCTACTAATGGCTTCAATTTAGCCCCAGGGCTTTTGGTTTTCTTTTTTTTTCCTCTTTCTTTCTTTTTTTTTTCTTTTCCTTTTTTTTTTTTTTTTTTTTTTTTTTTTTTCTTCCCTCCTGCCCGCTTTGGAGGATCTGCGAGTTGAAGCGAATGGGGAAAGAGGCAAATCTGCTCGGAAAAGTGCCTGGAAATAAGGTCCAAGGAGGAGCTGAGGATGGCAGAATCACAGAACGGGTTGGGTGGGAAGGGACCTTAAAGATCAGCCCAACCTCCTCCCACGAGCAAGGGAATCCTTCCTCAAGGGACATCTCTTCTCCCTTCTCCATCTCTGGGAGCAGCAGGAGTGGGATGTGCCTGGGCCATTCTGGGTGCCAGGCTCCCGGTGTGTCCTCACCAGGGATCCACGAGAGAGAAATTGAGTGATTTTAAGGAAAAAAAAGAGAGAATTAGATCTCATCAAAAGTACTGGGGGGTTCTTTCAACCAAAAAACTGCCACAAATCCCTTGCAACTCACCCCTCAAGGCAGGAGGGTGAAAAGCCGCAGGTCTCAAAACCGTGCGAGCTGTCAGCCAGAGAGGAAAAAGGCACGGACATTTCTTTGGATTTTGATTTAAAAAGGGAAAAAAAAAAAACCCTCCAGTTTTCACCTCCACGCACCTCCCGGAGCAACATCTGCTGTTCCCTTCCCTGGTTTAATTTATGGCCGTTAACTTTAGGGCCGAGGACAGTTTATGGAAAAAAACACCTGCCTTCCCCTACTGCCGGGGCAAAGGGTGGAATTTTCTCTGACTCCGCATCCTAAATAAAGCTCCTTTCCAGGCCCTGATGATTCATGCCACGGCTCACACACACACATGCCTTATGTTAGAGGCCCTGTCAAGACGTTCGTGCCCCTCTGGAGCTGGAGGATTTTGCGCAGGGCTCATTTATCCCCAGCCCCGGGGGAAATCTGAGCCCTGAGCCTGCCTGCCCTTGGGGTGATGGCCGAAAAAATCGGATTAGTTTGGGTTGGAAGGGACCTTTTGAGGTCTTTTAGTCCCACCTTCCTGCAGGGACATCTTCAGCTGGATCAGGTCGCTCCCTGTCCAACCTGACCTTGAGTTTTGTCAGGAATGGGGCATCTACCACAAGGGAATCCTTCCACAAGGGAATTCTCTTCCCCCTTCTCCATCTGTGGGAGCAGCAAGAGTGGGATGTGGCTGGGTGATTCTGGGTGCCAGGCTCCCAGTGTGTCCTCATTAGGGATCCACAGGAGAGAAACGGAGTGATTTTAGGGGAAAAGAGGGAGGATTAGATCTCATCAAGAATACTGGGATGATTCTTTTGACCAAAAGAGTGCAACAAACAACTGTGCCAGTGTTTTGTGACCCTCAGTGCGGGAAACTCCTTCCATCCACGTGCCAACCCCTTGCAGAAAGTCGTGGGGAGCTCTGTCCACGTTAGGGTCACTGCAAAGCCACCCAGTTTTGCTTCCAGCTTGGCTTTCTACACCCCAAACCCATCCCATCCTTTCCATCTCCTCCCCAAACCCACCTCACAGAGGCACCAAGCTCAGGCCAGCCCTCGTTGTTGTGCTTTCTCAGCCCTTTGACACAGATCCCTGACTCTGCTCCTGTCATTATAAAAGATTGGCTTATAGAAGATTGGCTTTCTCTGATGGAGCTTTCAGTCAAGGAAAAAGAAAAAGAAAGGGGAAAAAAAAGAAACAACAAGAGAAGAAAGGGAAAAAAGAAGGAAAAGAAATCAAAATGAGACTTGTTGGCAGCAAACGGAAGACAAAAGCTGGACACTGGTCCAAGCTTGTGTTTGAAAGCTGACAGCCAGCACTGGGCAGCCCCAGAGACCCCACACACAGCAGGGTGTCCCCCACAGGGCTGGAAAAAGGGTTTTCCCCCTTTCCCCACATCCACACAACTCTCCAGCCCCAGCACCGGGGCAGATTTGGCCGTGCTGATTTTTGGGAGCACAGGGCGAGGTGGTGCTGGTGGGGTGTGTGTGGGGGGAGAGAGAGAGAGGAGAGGCCTGTGACTAATCCCGTAACCTTTCCCCGCAGTGTTTAAGGGAAGCGAAGGCTGTTTACAATAAAAGCCGGGGATATTTTTCATCCTCCCAGATGGAACAAGGGCTCTGTAAACAGAGGAACCTCAGACACAGCAAACACCTGTTGAAGGGAACCGGCTTGAGCGGGAGACACGCGAAGGCTCTCTGTCCATCCATCAGAGCCTCCTGCAGCCTCCTGGTCAAGTTCAAGTCGAAGTGCACGGCGCGGATCTGCTGCTGGGGGCAGGCTGGGCTGAGTTAAACATTAGGAAATATCCCTGGGTTTTTCCTTGGGAGGTTATGGAGCAGGGAAGAGCTTTCTGCCTCCTGAGCTGAGGAGTTTAGGTCAGCCCGTCCCCGGGTAATTCCTCAGTTGGGTCGGGGCAGTTTTTCCTCTTGCCTGGTGTCGCGCTTCCAAGGAGGACCCCCAGTTTGGGAAGTTATGGGATAACCTGTCAGGACTTTTCCCTGCAGCCCTTGGCTCGGGTTTCGGCCCCTGCACCAAAACATGTAAGCTTTGATTTCATCCAAGCTGCTGCGGCTTTGAGCTATTCCCAAGCTAATCAAATCAAACACAACCTTGTTCACATAATCCTGCAGGCTGGGCTGGAAATCAGCAGCTCCTCGGGCTTCAACCGTGTCTTGCGGTGGTGAATTCCGAGGATTAATCATGGATATCTTCCCACAATACAGCCTACATTGTACCCCTGGTAATTACCGACCTAAGGGAGCTAAATCAGTCTCACAGCCTTTTTTTAGCTTTTCTTTTTTTCCCCCACAAAGGTTGGTCAAAGCCACCCAGAATTGTGCCAGGGAGCACCTGTGAGCCACCCATGGGTTTGGAATCAAACTGAATTATCCCACTCTGGAATATCCTGAGTGGGAAGGACTCCACAAGGATCGTGCTCCCCTGGGGAGTGACATTCCCCATGAGCCGCCAGAAGAGGAACTTCCAAGCCCATTGTTCAAACCCATGACAAGCCCATCCCCGTTATGACTTCTTTTTTGCCTTTTCCCACCCCTCCAAGAGCAAGGCAGAGAAATATCCTCAATCCCAGCACGGATTTCTCAGCCTGGATAAATCAGCGCGGCCCCACCGCTCGCCGTGGAGCCTCTCCAACTTACACCCAGCCCAGAACCTGCTCTCCCATATTTCACATCCTGTGTTTCCCTGGCTGGGGACAAGGAAGGCTCCATCAAAGTGCAAACTGCCTGTTTATCCCACATCCCATCCCAGAGGACGAGCCAACAGCTCGGGGCTCGTCGGAAACGCGGCTGATAAAGTGCAAAGAGAATCGCCGTCGTCTTCCGCGCTTGTAATTCTTCCGAAAGCTTCGCGTCCAAAAAAGCGTTTTTCCACCTGTTCCGAGGAAGGCTGTCCTGCTCTGCCTGGGCTCTGGAAGTGTGTGCTGACAGGCTGTGTGTAATGTCATCTCCCTGCTCCCAATCCCGTTCCAAGTTCAGGAAAACAGCGGGCTGGGCTGAGGATTGCTCCATTGGGCAGAGGAGGTTTTATTGTTTTGGTTTTAGATTTTATTTTAAGGGGTTGAGTTTGCTCCTATCCTAATGAACAGGTTGGTATAGATGAAATTATCAACATGATTTAAAGTCAGGCTGCCCTTCAGAGCAGCAAATATTTGTGGTCCCTTGGTGCCCAGCTCGCCCACAGCAGCCTCTGCATTCACTTCCCGTAAGGAATGCCCCAGGTTTTGTTCCATGTGCGTTGTCTGTATCCTGTGGGATTAATTGATACTCACAACTTGTGTGGGTTCAAAAATTAGAGCAGTGAAGGTTAGAAAATATATCAAAAAAATATATCAAAAATATATCAAAAAATATATCCATCATGGAATGGTTTGGGTTGGTAGGGATTTTAAAGCTCATCCCTACTCCCCTGCCATGGGCAGGGACACATTTCACTGTCCCAGGTTGCTCCAAGCCCCATCCAACCCGGCCTTGGACACTTCCAGGGATCCAGGGGCAGCCACAGCTTCTCTGGGAACCTGTGCCAGGGCCTCCCCACCCTCACAGAGAAGGATTTTTTTCCCAATATCCCACCAATCCCTGCCCTCTGGAAGCCATTCCCTGTGTCCTGTCATTCCAACTCCTTATAAACAATCTCTCTCCAGGCATTGGAAGGCTGCTATCAGATCATCCCAAAACCTTCTCTGCTCCAGGCTGAACAATCCCAGCTCAAGATACTCATCAAGCCTTGGCCACAGCAGTCTTTTCTCAACACACACCTTTATCTCTTCTCTACCAAAACATCTCTATCTAAGAAGCAGATAACGGGAATTTTGTTTCCTGGCCCCGCATGTGAGACACACTTTCTGTTTCTTGGGGTTTTTTGCTGGGTGTTTTTGGTTGTTTTATCACTCATTTTCTGTGAAACTCTTTGTGTTGGAAAGGAGAGAGTCACAGAGCTCCGAACATTTTCTCTGTATGAAGAAATGTGGCTTTTTGTCCTTAAATAATTATTCATCTTGTTCCTTAATATAGACTCGATGTAGCTGCTTTACAGTGTTGCAGTAACAGCCAGGCACTATCTCAGCATCGTGACTCATCTTCTTATCCCAAACTATCCATATTCCTCGCAAAAACACCCAGCTGAGCACTCTGAAATATTTATGTCGTCCCCAAAAGAGAGATAGGACTGGTATCAGCAGATCTGAGCCAAGGCTCAGGTTTAGAGCCCAAGTTCTCAGCTCACCCTGAGTTTTTTTAGAGGGATCCAATCTGAGCATCCAAAATTTGCCTCTTGGCTTGTCTTGGGGTTCTTCAGGAACAGGAGTGGAGAAGAAATTCCATCTTGTCTTGGGGTTTTCACGTGGATGAACTGAAGGGAGCAATGAGGGGAATCCAGCACAGCCCTTGGAAGTTCAGGGCTCCTGTGGGACATCCTCGAGGGACAGTAGGAATGGCTGGGTGCCCTGGGGGCCAACACCAGCAGGAGGGAACAGGACTGGGGGATCACCTTTGAGTTCCTAACCCCGTGTTGTGGGATTGACCTTCTGTGGATCAGTTTGGACCACGTCTGATCCCGCTCCCCCTGGTGTTGTAACATCTCCAGAAGTGCAGACACCGGCCGAGGCGTTCCCGTATAAACACCAGGAAAATCAGGCGGATGAAACTTGGATCTGGACAAGGGTGCTCGGATCCAGCTCGTTGGCTTGAGCTTCTCTGTAACTCACATCCAGCTCGGGCAACGAGAGCAGAACTCACGTGGCTTTCTCCCCTTTCCCAGCCCGTCCACGGATTCCTGGCTGTCCCAGGAAACAGCCATCGTTTCTAGCACTCCGTGCTCTCTGCGTTTCCACACTCACTCCCTCCAGGTCACCTTTTGGCTGCTTCTTCTCCACCTCCTCGAGTCCAGCATTATCTCTGCTGATTGTTTCCAGCTCTAACACATCCTGGATTTCTTTTTTTTTTTTTTAACTTTCCAGATAATATCAAAACTTCTTCCAAGCTGCTTTGTCCTCCAGCCAGTACCTTTTAAAGCTGACAGGAGATGAGTGTGACTTGTATCTCACTAGGCTGGCTTCCCACTCCAGGCATGTGGGCACGGCACAGGAGTGCCAGAGAATTATACATAACACAAAATTGGACAAATGCAAAGGCAGATTTAAATAAAGCACGGTTCCAAACGTGTCGATACACTCATGTTGATTGCCAGGCTGGTAAAAATCCAGGCTGGATGTACAGATTAATAAAACAAGAACAGTCACAGCCCGGAATGAGATAACTTCTCCTCAAACTGCTTCTTACAGAGTGCTGCTGGCTGGGTTGGCTGCCTTGGATTGAGCTCCGTGGTCCTGTGTCCCTCCCTGGTTTCCATGGGCCGAGCACAGAACCAGGATCTGTTTCCATGGAATAAACACGGAACCAGGAGCTGTCACCCAAATTCCAGTGCTCAGAGCAGAGGACCTGCCCCATCCCAGCTGGTCCCACCAGAAGTTGTGCACAGTCACGAGGCTGGGCTGGCTCCAGCTGAGCAGTGACAGCTCTTTGGTCCGTGCCAACCCCACCACGACCTCACGGCTCCGTCTCTTTGCCTTCACCTTCCTCCCCCAGCTCCTCTTCCCAGCACAACAGCAACAAGAGCCCGGCTTGGCTCCGGCTCCCGAGCCCTTGGACCACAGTGCTCAGCTTTTCCTGGGCTGATGTGAGACCTTGAGCTGCTTTTCCACCACCCCACTCCCACCGAGGCCGCTGTGTCAGGCCCTCAGTGGCTGCACATCCCGCTGAAGCCACCGAGGCCAGCGGAGCTGGGCTGAAACCCATCACCTGACTCACTTGGCTCCAGACCTCTGTGGGCTTCGAGGAGAAGAAACTCCAGCAACTCCATGACTTTTTCCTGACCCCAGAGGAGCTGAAGTAATAAAATGTTCTCTGGTCATGTCCAAACCCCACGGGAGCCCTCGGTGGGACGGGCCACAAGGGCGTGCAAGGTACAGGCCCCGCGCTTGGAGACCACAGCCACGGCCCGACGGCCGAGAACGTTAATTGTCCCCCGTCGCCCCCGGTGATTTTAACATTTCATAATTCCTCCCCCTGGCTGACAGCTGGATTCTTCCCTAATTACAAACCCGTTGGAGTTGAAAAATCAGACGTTTCCTGGAATTTAAACAACCGATTTTCCACCCGTCAGCATCCAACAACACGAGCCTTGCAGTTTCGTTCTAAGCACGCTGGAAAAAAAGGTCGTCAGAGCACGCTGGATAAACGGGGGGGAAAAGGGATTTTGATGACTTCATACATGCAAATGCAGCATTCCTGGATCCTCAGATTCCGTTGAAAGGTGGAAACAGCACTGACAGAACCACAATTCCGTGTTTTTAAAAGGCAGCATGTGGTTGAACACTTTAAATACTGTGGATGGGTCTTTTAAACTGAGTGTGGGCAT
The DNA here is from genome assembly GCA_013397395.1 of Sinosuthora webbiana. Lineage (NCBI taxonomy): Eukaryota > Metazoa > Chordata > Aves > Passeriformes > Sylviidae > Sinosuthora > Sinosuthora webbiana. Next base: position 69,808 of record VXBN01001589.1, on the reverse strand, counting down.
CCGATTACACAATTATTCCTCTCTGCCTTAGGAAACACATCTTCATTCAGAATTAACGCAGAAAAAACATTGATTCTTTTTTTCCCCCCTCAATGTTTGCCACAGGATTTGTTCATTTTCTCTCCGCAGCCAATTGTTGTGACAGTAAGGAAAAGCTGCAAACCCCCAATTCTCAGCCTATTGAAAAGACAAAAGGGAAAAAAAAAAACCAAACAACATAAAAACCCCTTGGACAGCTGCTGGCCTCCAGGAAACTCCAGGAATGGAGACCCACGATGCTGCATCCTAATTGCATCCTCGGGGAACAGCACAGAGCCCCAAACACTCATCCAGCAGAGGCAGAAACAGCAAAACCCCTCGACAGGACATCTCAGCTGCTTCTTTCTCTTCCAGAACCCACAGTTCCAGCCACATGGACTTTCCTTTTATATATATTTTTTTTTATCAGTCTCTATCTCTCGTGGTCATGGGAAAGAAATAACCCTTCATCTGTAACTGATTAACGAGGTTGGTGCTCGAGTTTTTCAGGGAGCCTGAAATGGGAGCTGGTAGAGATTTGGAGAGCCTCGCTCGTTCCTGTGAACTGTGTGCTCTGTGTGCTGTGACCTCCTGGAGGGATGTCACTGTGTCACTGCATGGAGGCTTTGCCTTAACCGAGAGAGGACGACTGCAAATGGGAAAAAAAAAAAAAAAAAAGAAAGCATCACATACCCCAGATGACCTTTGGAGCTGGGACTGCACAAAAAAGCTGCCCCAGACTCGATGACTTTCAAGCTCTTGCCTCAAGGTTTCCAAGGCTGTGCAACCAGGACTTTCCAGAGGAAGCAATTTCATTTGGGAAAGCAGCCCTGGAACTCAGAGTCGTGGAACTTGAGGAACGTTTGTATTTCTGCGTTGTTTTGGGTTTGCTCTCCCCTTGGGAGCAGCTGGGTTTTCCCCACGTTATCCCATTCTCATGGTTTCATCTCCTTTGGCATCACCTCTGTTTTTCTGGTTGTTTTTTTTTTTTTTTTTCCTGTGGGAGGAGGGCTCCATGGACAGCTCCCTCACCCTCCTGCGACACACAAACTGCCCCCACCTCTGGGTGTGGGGCTGCACCTTGCTCAGGGCACTCAGGGGAGGGAATTGAGGGGCCAGCAGGGATTTACACTCGTGGGGACATTAAGCCGAGCTCAGTTTAAAACCTCTCTGCTCGGAGCACCTGCAAAGCCCAGCCTAGAGGGGATGATGCAATTGGGACCTCGGAGATTTCCCCATCCTCGGCTCATTTAAAGCAGGTGAGAAGCTGTGGAAAATGCTCTGGAAACAACACAGTTCGTGGTGGGAGATATAATTTGTCCCCGGACAGCCGGAGGAGGGGTTGCCAAAGGCGTTTAAAAATCTCCTTTTTTCTTCAGCAGGGAAAAGGGAAACCAAGGAGCAACACCTGTTTGAAGGAGTAGGAGCAATCCTGGAGAGCACATGCTGAGGGTTTGGAAAACGGACTTGTCAGGCGACTTAAATGGAAATGCTGTTCCTAAAGTTTATTGTCAGATTCGAGCGCACTTAACCCAGAAACCCACAGCAAAAAACCCCAAAAAAGTGGGAAAAAAGCCCTGAGGGGAGAGAAAAAAAACCCATATAGATTGCAACATTTGGAGGGGAAATCTTTTTGGGAGAAGCTGTTTAAGCCATTTTCACCCTTTCTTGTCAGCATTTCTCTGGATTCAGCTCACCAGAGAATTTATTCCATCCTGTTAAACTCCATTTAGTGGGAGTAGCACGGCCCGTGGAGGAAAAACCACCAATGCCAAGGTAAATCTTCCCCCGGTTATTAGCGCTGGGAAGATCTTTAATAATAAGGGAGGCTGAAGAGAGATGTCTGTTTTTCATAATTGCACAGTGCTCCCAAGACAGCTGTTCAGCCATCTTGAAAATCAATGTTTTGATGCCCTTTGAACCTTCTTTTCCTGTTGAGTGTCTCTCCTACAGGTTGCTCCCCAGGATGAAAACAATAAAAGCAAATATATAACAGTAAAGGCCTGAGGTTAATGTCTTTAACAAGATAATGTTACTTAAGGGAACTGTAAACCAAATCATTCCTAAATTCCATTTGTTCTTTGCAATCTAGGACATATTATGAAACCATATGTGTGCCTATGGATTTTTTTTTTTTTTTTTCTACAGGAACACAACTGCATTTTCACATTGTGTGTTCCAATGTTCCAGTATCAGACGACTCGCCGAGAATTATTATTATTATTCTAACTATTAATACTTCTATTAATATCTTGCTCTTGCAGCTGTGCCATGAAGAATCGCAGCCTAACCTGTCTGGCCGTGGGTTAAATGTGCAAGATCTAAACAAATTTGCACCAGGTCGTTTTACCAAGAATTTCTTCCTTTGGATTGAGTGTCACAAGGAAATTCAGTCCAACCAACTGGCACATGCCCTAATTATTTTTAAATTTTCCCCGTTGAAGAGCTTGCAAAAAATTGCTTCAAGCTGCGTGTTTGGGAACTTTAAAAAAAGAAAAACAAACAGGAAAGGGTAAATAATCCTCTGAGCACATGTGCTGGGTTTTACACCCACTGGAAATTCCACCCAAGACGCGTTCAGGTAACTCCGTCCAGAAATTCCTTTTGCAGAGTTCTCAGACGTTCCCTACAATTCAATTAGCTGCGAGCAAATTCGATATGAAACGAGACTCTGACCCTACACGTGCGTTTTTTTCCCTTGGTTTTCGTGGAAATGGGAGCCACAAAAGGAGCGCAGAGCGAAGGAGCGAGTCGAGTTTATTTAACTTTCTATTATCTACAATGCTGTAAAACCTGGAAATGAAGCAGAAACAGAATCCTACAAAACGTTTTGGAGGTTGTCCAGAAAAAAAAACCGAAGGGCACTTGTTTCCTGCTGATGTCTGCACCGCTGGATTAATTCCCATTAAAGCCAAGGGAAGGAAAATCCCTCCCAGTCACAGTTACTTTAGGACGGCAAAAATCTCCGTTTCTTGTGCCTTCAAATTACGAACTTACACGGAAGGAATGGATGCAAGAGTTTAATCGCCACAAAAAACCCTGAAAGTTTGGAAAATATTGGCCTGAGTCCAGTTCTTCCTCCTGAGTCTGTCAGGAATATTTGGCTTCACGTCCGCCACAGGGACCAGGCAGAGCGTGGATCAAACATTTCCATGGGGTCAAGACGGAAAAGACAAAGCTCTTTGTCCCTATTTTATAGCGTGGGTAGGTTTAATCAGCCCTTTTAATTAACCCAGCCTTTCCACACCATCCCAGCCGCTCATTAATTGTCCAAATTCTTCCTTCTGTCCCAGCAGCAGAAGGATCAGGACCCTTCTCCCACCCTTCCCGGGATAAAACTGCATTTTCCCAACTCAGGTTGCACCTGCCTTCATCCACAGGGTGTTTATAAAGGGACAGGAAAGAGAGGCTGTTTGAACATTTAATTTTAATTATGTTTCATTTAACAGACATTTTAATTCGTATTTATTAAAGAAAACACATTAGCAAGCTGATGTTTTTCCTGGTAGCAATTTGTATTGTATTGTGTTCCCAGAAATAATATCTTCCCTGGTGGATTAAAGGAAAATAATAAAAGAAATAATAAAAGAAAATTATCACAACTTTCAATGCCTCTCAGCCTTTTTTACACGTGGATTAAATACTGAATTATAACTTGGAAAAAGAGAAGAAGATTTGATAAACATTTCATTATGAGTGGCAGATTAAGGTCGTGAGGAACAATTAGTCATTATTTCTTAGGAGCTGGAAATTTCAAATTAAGCGTTCAGGCTGTGGTTCTAAAACAAAGATAATTTTTTTTCTTTTACACTTCGTAATTGCAATTTAAGAAAATGGCCTAAGGATATTTTGGGTACTGAGAGCACAAAGAAGTCTAAAAATCCACTGTCCTCTTCACTGCCACTGGGAAAAGAAAGACAAATTTTGAATAAAAAATCAGCATATTTATATCTAAAAGCCCCTGAGCACTTCTGGCTCTCAGCTCTGTTTCCACTGGTTTAAAGTTCCTCGTGGTTTGCAACTGGTTTTTCAGGGGATCAGAGTGAAATTTTCAGCAGGAGATTTGGGATCCTTGGAGGTGGATTTGGGGTGCCTATGCCAGAAAGACAAACTGACACTCCATCCTAATAAAGATATTCCAAAACAGCAAAGAAACATTCACCTCAGCCTCCCACCAACCAAAGTTATTTTTAGATTTCTTTTTTATTTTTTTTTTTCCTCCTGAATTAAAAAATAACCACAGAAAGCCCCCAAAAATCTTTTTAATCTAATCTTGGCTGTATTTTCCCCTTCAATGCCTGAGGGATACAAGATTATTTATAACAGGAAACCTTTGATTTCGGAGCTTTTATGTGCGGATTTTTTTGTGTGTGTTTTTTTGCAACGTTCCAACTCGCAAAACACAGAGCTGTCAGGGTTTTGGGGTTTTTTTGGTTTTGGTTTTTTTTTTTTAGGCAAAAAAAAAAGCAAATTGCAAAGTGCATCCAGGGCTGATTCCTGCTGCTGGAGCACGGTGAGATCCATGGGAAGGGCTTGGATGATCCCACCCTTTGGAGAGCAGCATCCCTGTCTGTTCCTGGCAGGAATGGCCCTGGACACAGCAGGGACAGACACATTAAGGATCCCCTGGGGGATTCTCCTTCCCATTAGCACGGCCAGTGTGAAATTTGGCCCGGGTGGAACTTGCAGCGGGGTCAAGGCAAGGCCTGAGCATCTCCCTGACAACAGCACGGCCAGAGGGGCCTTCCCAAAATCCATGGAAAGCTTCTCCCTGATTCCACAGCTCGGAGTCAGGGCCGTGGGAAGCACGTGGATGGTGCTATCCTGGTTTTTTTCCCTCATTTATGGATGTAGGGAGTGTAAAACCCAGCCAGGACTCAAGCCTCAGCTCCTCAGGCCCACCCAAAGCGAGGTTCTGGCAGATAAACCCGGCTTAGCTCTGCCAGGCTGGTTTTAAAGAGGATCCTGCTGTCCTTAATTCCTGGATTGATCCCAAAAGAAGGAGCCCCTCCCTTTCTGAGTGACAGGTGTCAATCATCGCAGGAGCACAGGGCTGTGGCTGATCCCAGATGGGGATTTGTGCAGACACAAGATTTGTTCTTATTTGCAGGAAAACATCCCCTGCAGGACACGACCCAAAGGAAAAACCCATTCCTGATGAAATTCCAGCTGGATGGAGGTGATTTCAGATCAGTCATCACCTCCAGCTTCTCTGAAGGAACGAATTTCTCCAGATTTGTCAACAAAAAGGAATAAAAGGAAAATTGTGTGGAAAGGAGGAAACCCAGAGAGATGAGGGATGGTTTGAGGTCCTGCCTGTGGACATATCTGCTCAAAAAGAAATCTCTGACCCATGATTTGCATCTCCTCCACCTCTGTGTCTTCATCTACCTGTGGGGCAAGAGATTGTGTCTTAATTAAGGTAAAAACAACCTCAGGGAAGGATCTTCAGTCTGCCCCAGCATATCCCAGGAGGAAAGAGCCAAAATGTTCTGGATTGGGAGAGCTCACTTCGGTCCTCCCAGCTTTTTCCAGTTCTGAACTTCTCTGGGTTGGGCTCTGAGAGTTTTGATGCCATCTCAGGGAAAAAAAAAATCAGCGTCCACACATCTAAAAAAAAACTACAAACAGATTCTAATTCTCTGCTCTGCCTATCCCACCCCGATGAGCACTTCACCAAACGTAAATAAAAACAGCTTTTCCTCTTCTGGCTTGTCCCATGGAGCTTTACTTGGGCCTCCCTGTAATCCATGGGATTTCTGCAGCCTTTAGCTTTAACTCAGTAATTTGTAGGGCTGCCTGAGGTGCTTCCAAATGTGCTGGAGCTCAGTTCTGGTCTCTTCCCAAGCTGCCTAATTAAAACCATGGGATAAAATCGTTTGGCCGAGGTGACTTTTAATTCTTCTTTCCTCCTGCTTTTATTTTTTTTTTTTAATCGAAAAAAGAAATCTTTGCAGTCAGGGGATTATTCCAAACAGCCCCTTGGAAAGGGCACCTGCTGGAAGTCCTACAAAGGGGAGGGGAGGTTTTTAGAGCTCGTTCAGTCCGAGTGCCAAAGGCTACGGCGCACACAGGAAAAATCAAATTGCTTGTGATCCTCCTCTCATTGCAGCAGGATTTCATGAGTAAAAGAAGATTTTTTTTTTTTTTTCCCCTCTCCTTAAAAAAGCCTTAATGAGGATTTTGGAACCTCTGATGAGGGAACAACCCCGGGGGAGCCGGCTGTGGGTGACAAATGTGGGTGACAAAATTCCTTTGGGGAATCAGCACAACCTGGGAGCAGGGAGCACCTTTCCCACAATCAGAGGAGATCTCCAGCCTGCTGCAGACTCCTTCAAGGGGAAAAACTCCAATGGCAAGAGGCAAAATCTTCCCTTCAACACACAGAGAGCGGATTTGGAAGCCTGTGAACAAGAAGTGGCTTCCCTCCTCGTCGTGTCCACGCAGCCAAGAACGAAAATCTGGGCCTTGTAATTGTTTGGTGCAAGAACTCCCGGCTTGAAGTTTGGGTTTCGTGGTATCTGGCTCGGTGTGTCCACCTCATGTGGATCAAAGCCTACATGGTAGAATTAAGCAAATATAATCAGTGTGACATGATTCATTCTTGTCCTGCTCAGCAGATGTTGGAACAGATGTCAGGTAAAAGAAAAAAAAGAAAATCTGCTGGGGAGTGAGTGCGTTATTTTGAATTAGTGCGTTTAAGAGAAGGGAGTATCTTTATTAATCCCATTTAAGGTGAGGGAGAGTATTTATGGCTTTGGTTCCTGGGAAATTATCCTCCCTTTGCCTGGGATTGTGGGGCAGCAATCAGTGGTTCCCTATCGGGAACGGGACAGTGCTGGTGGGCTGGGAGCCTTTCCTACCACCCTGCTCAGCCTGAATATCAGAAACAACATTTAAAAGGAGTTATAGGGTTGAAAATTTGGAGTAATTTCTAACCCTCTGTCAGGGGAAACACTTTGATTTGGCCTGTGTTGCACACAAGGTGCCTTCATTCTATTTTGGGGAATTCCCGTGGTCTTTTCTCCTGTTTGATAAACGTGTTACCAACAATCTTTCATTTTCTGGGATTTCCACATCAGCACTAAAACCAAGGGAGCTCTGTTACACACCTGATTAACCACAGGATCATAATTGGTAATTAGAGAGGCAAACTCTCTTTTAGGCATTTATCTGCAGCTTTAGTGACCACCCAGAGATTCCCATCTCCCACTTTAAAATCACAACCTTGAGCATCCCCCCCTCTGCTCAGCCAAGAATGTTTCTGCAGGGTTTAAAAGCTCTGCCTCCTTTGTCAGAACTCCACAAACCCTAAAAAAAAAACCCCTCGCAGACGATAAAGGGCTGCTTGGAAAAGTGCCTGGCTATGAGTAACCCATCTCAAATTCCAGATATTCCGAGGAAAATTGCTTGGTCTGCCAGAGCAGTAGTGCAGGACAGGTTGGTGGGGATGGGAAGGGAATTTCTTCCATATTCAGTGAGATTCCTGTTTGGTTATTCTGGATTCCAATCAGCCGATGGGAAAACCTCAGGATCCAGGTGGCTTTTCCTCATCAGTCCCATTGGCTGGGCAGCTCCAGCAGCCACCCTTGTAAAAGGAGGAGAAACCCAAACAAACAAAGAGGAATCTTCGGGGTGACTCTGCCCCTCCACTCAGCGGTTTTTTTTTTTTTTTTCTATCCGAAAAGAACATCAAGCCCTTCATCTTGGAGGGTCATTAATTTCTTCAGGGATCCTGGATGGTTTCCCTGCGAATCTCTGCGGAGATGCTGCTTTTTATAACCAGCCCCATGTCACTGGGGAAAGTTTCTGCAGCCAGCACACTCACTGAGCCACCAGCGCTGACATTTCCCCTGTGATGTGGCTTTGTTAGCTCCGTCTGGCCATCCACATAAGGTCATTCCTTGCAAGGACAGTCAATTCCACGTCTGCATTGCACCAAAGCCAGCAACACTTGCAAAAAAACCCAGGCTTCAATCACATTATTTCGTTTATTACTCGTTGCCCTCCATGAAAATTGGAGGGGTTTTTTTCTGCTTTTCTCATTTTCTTTGCTGCCAGAGCACGCTACAGCCCTGTCCACTGCACACAGAGAAGTTGCCATGTTTTGGAAACCTTTCAAGTGGTGAACATATTTAGATGTGTGCCTGAAACACAAGCTCGTGTTGTTGTTATAAGGGTATGGATCTTACTTTAGCTACAGGGCTTGGGAATTCAATTAGGAGAAGAATGTTGGGGCGGGAGGCAGCAGAAAGCTGCCGGTTAAAACTCTCCCTAATTCCGATTTTCTCCCTCATCCCATCACTTCACCTCCACACCTGCCTGATCCTTTCCCATTCATTTATTCCCCCCCACCTCTTCTAGAATCTGCTCCTAAAGCCAGCAGACAGGCTGGATGTTGGATCCAGACCCCCAAGCTCCCATCTGGGCTCATTTCCAGCTGTATATTTGCAAAAAAGGCTTTTCCTGAAGAAGCCTTTCGAAGGGAACGGATTCCCACACCTTGCTGTGTTTTGGAGAAAGCTGAAACGATCCCTGAAATGATCCTTTCTGCAACCCAGGGGCTGAATTCTGTCCTGCTTTTTTACCCAGGAGCTGCTCCACGACGCTGCTCCTTGACGGCCACCCCGGGGGATTATTTTCATTTTTTTCCAAAACAGAGGAGACAGAGCAAAGAAACGCTCCGGGGCAAAATTCTTGCACACAAAGTGCCCGAGCCCTAAAGGTGCGATGAAAGCGTAATCCTGCACACAACCCTCAGTTCTGCTGCCTAAAATAATACTCCAGGATGCTGGCAGGGGAATACTACGCTTCCTGTGAGTGTTTCAGTTCACATTCTCCCAAAAATAACACGGCGACTGTTAACACCTGCACTTTTCAACATTTCCTTGCTAACAACAAGGAGATTAATGGGTTCCATTCAAAAGGACCTTTTCTGACCTCATTTATGATGTTGAGAAAGTCAGGAAATTGCCTGCTAATCCAGAGTTTGGTGATCCCAGGTTCCTTCAGGAGAGATCCCGGCTCGAAGCGTTCGGCGGGAGAAGGGTTGGATCCAGGTGGGGGCAGGATCCACAGGGAATCACAGCAGGTGGATCCCTGTGTTTAGGGAGGAAGAGGAGAGGTGGGGATGCAAGAATAGGAGTTGCTCAACCTGTCCAGTGCTGTAGACCACAGGAAAAACTTCATTTGACCGAGACTTTGCTCTCATTTTGGAAAAAAACCATGGGAAGATGGGAGCCCTGGGGGATTCCAGCAGCTCCCAGGCAGGATTAGGCCAGGCTGAGCTTGCAGGCAGATCCTGGAGCGACCCAGGGGCCTGATCCAGCAGCTCCTGGTGGCTCAGTGCCGCAGCAGCTGGGAGCTGGCATGGGAAGCAGGAGCTGCAGGTTGGCTGCTCCTGGAAAAGTTCGCTCTGGCAGATGGCATCACTTTGTGGGATTTCCAGAGGAAGTTTTCCTCCAGCTTTTTCATAGACAGCTCCAGCCTTCTGCTTTCAATTTCGCACAGGGCTGCAGGGTATTTTTTTTTTTTTTTTATCTCTTCTTGTTTCTTTTCAGTGTATTTATTTATTATAAACATGGACCAAACCCCAAGAGAGGTTTTGTCAGAGAGGTCCAGCCTTGAGAAAACTGCCTTGCCCAGACTGCTCGAAGTACAAATACATCAGCACCTCTACCTGCTTCTGCTTAAGGAAACATTCAGCCAGTTGATCAGATGCCATCTCAATCCCAGGCTTTGCAAAGAGCACAAACGAGCCAGGAAAAATCAGAAATAAGGAGCTGTGCAGCTCCTTCGCGACAGGAGGGAAAACAAAAATAAAACCAGTGCCTGGATCTGGGCAGGGACAAGCTGAGGATGCTTTAGAGAAGGAGCAGCCTCAAAATGAGGAAGGTTTGTGCAGGGCAGAGCCAGTCCTGTCTGATTAATCACAGAATTACACTAATTGATGCAAATCTGGTAATTAGTGAGGCAAAGCCTCTTTCAGCCATTTATCTGCAGCTTTGGTGACCACCCAGAAATCCCATCTCCCAGTTTAATTCCACAGACACGACAGGAGCAGACCTTGAGCATCCCCGCTCTGCTCAGCCACAAGTGTTTCTGCAGAGTTTCATATTTCCCTGAAATCCTCATGAAGGAACCCAGCCCCTAATTAATTTAGAGGAGCCCCAATTAACAGCTGCATTTCCTGGGGAAGGAGGTGGGGGTTTCCCAGGGAATGGGTCTCCACATTCTCCTTTTCCCCAGTCAGCCTGTGGAAAATGGAAAGAGAAGATTCCCTCTGGAAAACCCTGCTGGGGAGAGATGCTGGGATGGGGATGGAGCAAGGAGCAGGAGGGAAATGCCACAGCTCAGGCTTTCTGTGGGGGTGAAGTTACCAGGGTGACGCTGTTTTTACGCCACAACGACACTGGACTCCGAGATTCAGAAGGCTGAAAATTACCTTTTTTATTTTTGGGATGTGTCTCCCTTTTATACTATTTCACACAGACCAATTTGATTGGTGCACAAAGGAAACCTCTTCAATCACGTTGGTCAGACCAGAGGGACATCAAGAAGTCCCTCCTAGGGAAAGGAACGAATAACAAAGTTATAGTTACAAAAACATTTCTCCTGTTTACAGAAAATTCCCTGGGAGAAGAATTTCAGAAAACCAAAACACCTCAGGCACGGAACCAGGGCCACACCAGGATCCTTCCAGGGGTGATGGGAGCACCCAAAGGGTGATGCCAGCCCCAAGGTGGCATGGACAGACCCAGGCAGCACATTCCCGGGGCTGCTGCTGCCTCCCTGCTCACCCTGACCCCTCGGCTCTCATCCCCATCTCCTCCCTCCTGCTCCTCTGCCATCCTTTAGTGCCCATTCCAGGCCTCTCTCTCACCCCAAACCTTTCCCTATCAGCTCAATGAACCATCTTGACAAAACTCAAAACCATTGGATTCCCAGAGCCAGCGCGGGGTCGTAAAATTATCGTGAAATAAAATTCATCGGGTGTGAGAGCAGGAAATAACAACGTGCCCCCCATTGTAGGGATTTTTTTTTTTCCCAAATTGTGCTGGTTGAGTTGTTTTGTAGACCCAGAGCAGGCGAGGGGAGGGAAACCTCTGTGGGCATTTGAATCCTTTTTGCTCCGTAGGAAGTTTTCAGGCAGCTCCGAAACAATCGGGGCTGAGAAAGTGCAGCTGACGTTGTGTTTGTGCACTGGGAGCTGGAGCCCATTGTTCAGGAGCCTGGGGGGCTGCAGGAAGCACAGGGCACAGCTGAGGATACCCCGGGCAAAGCTCCTGCAAGGATTTTTCCCAAGGCATGTTTTGTGTGCTGCTGGAAAAAAGCAGAAAAAATCATAAATGTATCAATAAACATATCAATAATCCTCTTTTTGGATCTTTTTTGATCCTCTTCTGGGGTTGATCAGAGTCAAATTCAAAGAAATCTGGTCAAAATGCTTGGAAATTTCTTTGTTTGTTTTTTTTTTTTTCTTAGAGAAAAGTTGGAGAGTTGAACACATCCCCAAATGTCTTCTGGAAGACACTTCTCGCCTTTTTTCCAAGTTTATCACTCATTCCATTTTCCCAGAGGTTATTTTCCCTCTGTCAAGGTGAAGGAAGTTAAAGAACTGTAGGGAATTTTATTGACAACTGTTTGACTGGCTTTGGACTCGAGCTGCTGTAGGAAAACGTTGGATCTGCTGATTTCTCACTGTTCTTGTCTGACCACGCTCCAAAAAATGCCTCCATCCTCTTAAACTCCAAATTAAATGCCTCTGTCACTGCAAATAACACTGAAGATGCTCAGAAATCTTGAAATTTCTTTCAGCCTGAGACCTCATTATGTTTTTAAGGTTCCCTCAGTGACAATACCACAAAAATCCCATATACAGATCCCTCAGCTGCGTCATCACCAGCTCCATTCAGAGCCAGGGATCAATAATTGCAACAGAAAAAATTTCTCAGCTAAAAGGTAAACTGGGTGATGGGAAGAATACAGAGAAAGGGGGGGAAGGTGTAAAATAGTGCAGGGAGTTGTTACCTCTGAGCAGAAAAAGTAAATATTTTTTACCCAAGAAGGACATAAAATTGAGATCTCTTCTGAGCAGGTGGGAGAGTGAAATGTTTTATCCTTCAAGAGGAATGGATAAAATAAGAACAAGAATTAGAAGCTTGATCAATGCATTGCTCCAGCTTGACCTGGGTTTTATATGGATATAAACCATGGCAGGGGGTGAGATGGAATCGGCCTTAAGGTCCCTTCCAACCCAGACCATTCCAGGATCTTGTGATTCCATGAAATCTTCATATGATCGTGGTCCTAAACCTGCATTTACCCTGACTGACCTTCGTTGGTGGCCTGGAGGCTCTTGGATGTACAGGAGCCACTTCTGAAGAGTTGAAGAACAGCAAAAAAAAATTCCTAAAATTGCTGCCTAAAGCCTTTCTCCAATGGTGAGAAAAACAGGATGGGAAATTCCCACCCAGATCCGAATCCTGACAAGTCACTGGAAAAGGCGCTGAATTGAGGGATGGATTGCTGATTTCTCCCAAGATAAAAGCAGGATTAGGCTCAAGTAGCAAAAATCTTTTTGAGAGGAGGGGGAAAGGCTGAGCACGAGTGGGTTTCAAGCTCAAGAAGAGCCAAAGTGCAGCAGTGGCTCCACTCAACCACAAGCGATTAAATATTTTATCTGTTTTTTCTTTTTTTTTTCCTGAGAAATGAGAGAGTTGATCCAGAGATCACATCCTGCTCGTGATCGGGGTAAAGCAACTCCTCCTCTGCCCATCCAACCTCTCCTGCACTTCTTGGCTTCCAAGACAAACCCAGAGATTCCGAGGAACGGGAGGGATTTCAAAAACCTGCAGAAAGCTGCTCCCGGGGCACGCACGGAGCGCTTTGCGCTGATCAGGGAGCAAACTCCTCTGCAAAATATTATTCAGTGGGACTGAACACCAGCCAACTGCAAAAACATTTTCTTAACTTGCGGGTAAACAGTCTCCAGCGCTGGCCCCTGCCTCCCAGCATTAAGGTAATTTCACACTTGAAAATTTCACAAATAAAAACGTCCAGAGCCGCTCGCGGGAAAATTGCGGCGAATTAAAACGAGCAGCGATTCGGTTCTGTCTAAGCTGCTCTGGTCTTTGTTTCAATCCCGTTGCCTGATTCGAGCTGAGCTGCTGAATTAGGAGCAGGGAATCTGGGAATTTAATTTTTAAGATGCTGTTTTAGGGGAGAGTGTCGCTCAGAGAGCAGCAGGCAGGGAAAGAGGCACGGTGAGGTCAAGGCACGAAGAAAAAGGCAAGTAGGAACTAAACAGGGGTAGAGTGTGCCCAACAAACACCAAATTAATCCTGCCTGCGTCCATCTTCTGCCTCATTTGGTGCTGGGGTTTGGCACACGGGGCCAGGGACCTCGGAACAGGCTGCCAATGAGATTTTGAATGACCATGCTCAGTGTCAGAGGTGATTAGAGAGATTTCCAGCCCCACATGGCTGAGGTTTGGATCCAGGGTAAGTTGACAGGGTGTTTTAATAAAGCTCATTTATGGGTACCTGAGCAGGCACAAAGGTACGAGGCCAAAACTCTGCCTGGGACATGAAGGACTTTCTTCAGGATCCCAGCACAGCTCATGGGCTGATCCCCCAGCTCCAGCTCAGCACTTCCCTCCTCACAAATCTGAGCTCAGCTCATCCTCCTGCAGAGCCCAAAGTCCTCCCTGAACCTCACTGAGCCCCTGGAAGCCCAGTCCCAGCACCACCACGTTTTTTGGGGCTGTTGGAATGTGACCTTTTCTTCCTGGAGGGAAGGAACATCTCCATGCAGGTCTGTTGCCCACGTCCCAGCTCGTTTTTCACCCCGCTTTTGACGCTCAGATCAGTCGCACACCTCGAGCCCTGGAACATTTGATTACAGCTCGTGCCATCATTTACCTCGTCCACTAAGCCTTTGATTACATTAGACAAGAAAAAAAATTTCATCTCTGCTCTCCAGCCATCCCTTAGGCTGAAAATAAAACTGGAATTGGCCAGCAAGAGATGACATTTTTCTTCAAGACAGCAGAAGGAAGCATGAAAACTCCTGTCCAGGATATCCGGGACTTGGCTGGTTCTTTCTCTTCCCTGAGTTTTCTCACCAAGTGATTTTTGTTTATTTTATTTTAAAAAGTCTGTTCCTCTTTGACAGGTGTCCTATAGGCAGAAAACGTGTCTTGGCTAAGGACAGGGAGGGAATCAGTCCTGGGTTTCTTCTCAGGAGTGATGGAAGTTTCTCTGCTGAAGGTGCACGGCAGAAATATCCCCGTGTTTAACTCAGCATGATGCATTCAGGCACAGAACTTCAGGAGGGAGAAAATTGTGGAGAATTGAAAGGCTCCAATAAAAATGGAAGTGAAACTCGCAGTGGCAGGTGAAATGGGAATTTTGGAATTGTAAATTGGATGGAGCAGGATATTGAACTTTACGGAGGTTGGGCAATTTCGGGAAGGAGTTTTGTAAAATTAAAAGTCTAAATTTAAAAAAAACCCAACATAATAAAAAGACAAACGGGCAGTTAGCCAGGATTCACTCAGCTTTCAAAACACTCAGTTATCAGCAAACACATCAGTTTAGTGCAAAGTTGGGTGTCCTGCAAGCTCCTCTAGCAGGAGAAGTCGGATGGATCTGCTCTAACGCTAAAACTGGTTACCAGGAGCCACCTGCTCCCTCCCACCTCTGCCAAACCCCAGGGTCACCCGTGGCCCTGCCCTGTGGGGTCACCAGAGCTGGAAAACCCCAATCCATTGGACTTTTTTTAAAAAGGAACAACAAGATTCACTGCAAAACCCTCTCTAGCTTTTTAGTTCAACACCCGAACCCCAGCCACGACAGGGGGTGTGAGGATACAGCTCCTTTTCACTCATCCGTAGGAACAACTCACCCAACTCCCTAATTAATTGATTAATCGACTCCCTAATTAATTGAATCAGCAGAAAAACAAGCCCTACAAAGCTCACACAGCAGTTTCTGGCTCAGACGAGTCCCAGGGCCAGCGGAAGGGATGGAAATAACGTGGCAGGAGGCGGGAAAAGGCAGGATTGCAGTGATGGAGATTAATCAGATTAATCCACACCCTCGTATCCGCAGTATTTTGACAGGAGGCTACCAAATAATTCCTGATTTTGACGCCCATTGCTGCAATTCATCCCGAGGTGGTGGAGAAACTCAAATGCTTCCCTGAAGGACGAGCCTCTGCGGGAGTTCACGGAGGAACAATCCCGTGAGCAGGAGTTCGGGGTTTTATTTTCCACAGATCAAGCTCAAGGAAGAAACAGCAGAGGAATGAATCAGTGAGGGCTGGGGAAGGATCTCAGGTTAATAATGCGAGTCAGGGGAGGACAGAGAGTAGCTGAACACATCATCAACACCAGCATCACCCCCAAACCTCCACGTAACAAGAGTCAGATTTAATTTTAACCGTGTGTCCTGCTCAGGCAGTTGCTTAATCACCCTAATGAACAAAAATGGCATCCAGCATTTAAACCGTCTGCTAAACATGAGCATCCTAAACCAAAAAACTGCCAGCAGAACAGACCCCTTTGCACCCACAGGTAAGGGTCAGTCAGTATTTCCAATAAATTTTGTAGCAGACAATTTGTGCTTTGATAGAGGTACCAGGATGCTCCNTCCTGCTCAGGCAGTTGCTTAATCACCCTAATGAACAAAAATGGCATCCAGCATTTAAACCGTCTGCTAAACATGAGCATCCTAAACCAAAAAACTGCCAGCAGAACAGACCCCTTTGCTCCCACAGGTAAGAGTCAGTCAGTTATTCCCAATAAATTTCGTAGCAGACAATTTGTGCTTTGACAGAGGTACCAGGATGCTCCAAAATAATTTATTTTGTATTTTTTTATTTCATCTTCACGGTCGAACTGCCCATTTGGAAACCTTGTTTTGAAAAGAAAAAAAAAAAAAAGTAGAGAATGAACCCTCTTAATCAGATTTTTAATGGNGGAATTTCACCTCACACAAAGCCTTTTGTGGGTTCCCAGCATTACAGGATTGATTAGGAAGTCTCTTCACGACTAACAGGTGGATGGGCTTTATTTTTCCCAGAAATTTTCCTCACGCTGTTAAATTTGGAGGACCTGCGCCCAATTTCCATGAAGATTTGTTCCTTCGGACACATCCGACCACACCATGGTCACTTTTGGGGCCCTAAGAAATCAGAGAGGAAGCTTTAAGGTGAGAGGGGGATGCTCACCATGGGTGAAACGAGTGGACCAGAGCTTAGGCAGAGGTTTTAAGAGTTTTTAGGGTATTTCAGGGAGACCTTCCATGCTCTCCAACGTGTCAATCCATCCCCTTGGCCTGGCAGACACCCAGAGGTGGCTGTTCCCTTCCTCCCCTCCCCAACAAGTGGAGAGGAGAGGAGGAGTTCAGAAAGCTGACATGGCAAATCTCCAGCCCCTCTCCAAATACATTTCATTAAACCCGGCAATTAATATCACGGAGCAGAGCCAACCCAATATGTCGGGGAGGAAGGGAGAGTGATTTAGAAACTCCCATTTCTTGGACGGGGGCGCGCTTAAAAAGGCTGATCTCATAAATCTGTGGTTTTCTGCGCAGTTTTTTGGGTCGTGCATCTGAGCACTCCCACAGCAGATAGCGGGACGTGTAACATTCCCAAGTCCATGAACCCCAGTCACATGATGGTAATTACTGGAGACCTTGAAACACAAAGACCAATAAATTCAGCATTAAGAGCACAGCTCCTGTTCGCTTACTCACAGCCCAGAATTTGGCCAGAGGTCGCATGGGAAGGTCTTATCCCTTCAAGCATCTTGATTTCTCAACATGTTGTTGAGATCCTTTGGATACCTCTGACCACAAAGAATATTCCACTCAAACGTCCTTAAAGGGTCCAAAAATTCCAACCCAGAGGGTGCTGGCTCCTGATTCCTTGGGCCTCTTCAGGAATTCAGCATCAGGAGCTTTTGAGAGTGGTGGGGGGAATTATAACAAAGTATAAGTGAAGTTTTCCTCTCCAAACACAGAGATTCTTTGGAGCACAGAATGGAGTACCTTGGGCTGACAGGATAAATATGGAATCACTTCACCCCGGGGAAGATGGATCACACGTACCCTGGAGAGGGAAACAACTGAAACGGGTAAGCAGGTAAAAAATGGGGTAGGAAAAGAAGAATCCACCACCCACTGCAGCAGGTGAGAAGCCCCCGAGGTTCAGCACCTCCCCAGAGCAACCTCCTACAGCTGAATTCTGCCCGTTGTACAAAACCTCCCATTTCCAGAGCCACCACCAGGGATTATTAGAAGGAAAAAAACCCAGAAACATCCACCTCTTTGCTGCTCCACGGGTCCCTGAGCTGAGCCTTGGTGTGGCCTGTGCACGCTGGTGCTCTGACTCACGGGCTGAGCAAGCACAGCCTGCCCCAGCGCTGGAC
Organism: Sinosuthora webbiana; assembly: GCA_013397395.1. Taxonomy (NCBI): domain Eukaryota; kingdom Metazoa; phylum Chordata; class Aves; order Passeriformes; family Sylviidae; genus Sinosuthora; species Sinosuthora webbiana. The sequence continues at coordinate 52,356 of VXBN01001589.1, read as the reverse complement.
TCTGCTGCCACGGCTGAGCTGCCAGCTCTTTGAAGGAGATAAAAGGTCTCCAAGAAATTGGCACCTCTCCACCTCCTCGGAGATTTACATATGTATTTTTAAGACGGAGCAGTCATTAAAACCGCTGCTTCGCTGGGATAATTGCAATTATCCCATTCTTTCGGTGGCCCACTGTAAACAGAGAGTTCACTGTCTTGTCTTTTGCCGGAGCAGGAGAGTCACCCCCATCCCAGCACTTCCTCTTTGGCAACAGGCGATTCCATCTGAATCACCACCCGGCTCTTGCTTCATCCCCAGGCTCTGATGGTCTGATAACATTTAACTCAGGACTCGGGGCAATTAAAACCAAGACGACGCATTAAAACAATCCCAATTTAGAGTCCATCTTTAAATGATTATTCGGAACTGATTGGGAAACGGAATTTCTGCTCTGCAGGGAAGCCAGGCGTTTTTCAAAATTCCCTTTCATCACAGCCTGGAATGCAACCTGAATTTGGCTTAAATCCCATCTCAGCTGGACTTTCGGCACCTGGGACTTGCAAACTGCTTAATGTCAGCCGTCACTTCATCCCAGAGAAAAGTGCAGATGTTTCCACACGGGGTGACAGAGTGGCCTCCATTAAAATGCACTCAGCACTGTCCCATTAATTAGCCTCGGGACAGGCACAATTCCTGCTTTCTCCCCAAGGCCTCCACGTGGGCACGGCTGTGCCCAGACCACACCCAACACACGAGGGACAAACCCAGAGTCACGGGGGTAAAATATAAGAACTTTTGCCCGGCAGAGCCAGAGTTCATAAAGAGGGAGTTGTGACCTTTCTGAACTGGAGGGAGATGAAATTTCCAATTTTTAATGGGAGAACCCACCCAAGGACAAACAGGGAATGCCACAAGAGGGTTTCTCCCATCCTCTCTTTCTACATGAAAGGGAAGGCAGCGGGCAGGGTGCGCTCAAGGAGTTGTGACTGCCCATCAGGGAGGTGGAGATGGAGATTCTCCCCAACAGAGGAGCACCGTGGTCTCCCTTCTCACTCCTCACACACTGCAGGCCCCGAAATCCCTTCTGTAGTGATGGGTTCATCCAACATAACCAGATCCAAACTTCTGGAGCAAACCACTGGGAAAGCATCACACAGGAGTGTGACCACGTCGCCACAAAGACCCCTTTCCTATCAGAATGGAATGAAGGTTTTTATTGGAACTAGCTGGGTTTGGTAGGAATTTTGGGCTGGAATTTCTGGCCTAAACCGTGCTCGTCAATACTGTCTGACCAAGTACACTGTCACTTTTGGCTACCTGTCTCAAGGGTGAAGGAGAACGGGTGGATGAGGTCCAGACACTACTCCATCCAAGGAGGAAAATCTCTCCCAGCTCCCAAGTTTATTTGGGCGCTTGCCTTGCTGCTCTCCGGCCATGGATCCGAGCAAGACCTGCTCCCTCAGTCCCCTTCCCTTGCCCCTGGGGTTGGTGCCCACGATCCTACCCCTGGTGTGGAGGATGGAAAGCCTGAAACCCTTCACAGTCCATCTGCTCCAGCACTTGGACATGCCTGAAATTTTTTGTCCAAGCCGGGCCTGCAGTCGTGGCAATTAAAGGCACCACTCTTCACCCCCGAGTTGTAAAGGGCTCTCCTTCCACAACTGCTTGAGTGATGGGTCATTACTCAGCTGCTTTCACAGGAAAAAAAAAAACCTGTTTTCAGTGAGTTCCTTGGAAATCAAATGACTTTCTGGTTTATTGAAATTGCGTTGGCTTTGAGTGGCCTTGTCATCACCGAGTCCCTTTGACTCCGGCAGCAAAGCAGCCCCAAGGAAATCTGCCACAGCTGAGCAGGTGGGGGAAGAGGGAGCAATGGCCTCTGGAGGACGGAAACACATTTCTGACTCTGAAGAGCTCCTGAGGAAGAAAATCAGAATATGGGCTCTGATTCAGCAAAGCAATTAAGTATATGCTTTAAGTCGAAGCCTTGCTTAATTCCTTAGACTCCAATGGGATTTGAGCAAAGACTTAAGGCTGAGCTGAATTCAGGTCTAAAAATTCCTCTGACTTTTTTTTTCCCTTCTGGATTGCAGCGAAAGAAAGTGGTTACAGTGCGCGGCTCGAGCAGCAGGGGGGTGATGGACTGTGCTGCACGTCCAGCCTAATGTAAAGCTTTAAAAATCACTTGGCAGGGGCCGAGCCATAAATTAAGTTTCTCGAGCCGGTTCGTGCTTTGCAACCGAAGCCATTGTCTTCCGAGGGCTCGAGCTTTACAACTTCCCAGCCTGCCCCAACTCCGCTGCGGCCGGTCGGGAGAAAACTTTACACTTGATAAGTCCTCTAATATGCCAGGGAGGGTCCCTCCCTCCCCTCCTGTTCCCCTCCCACCTCTTTAATGAGCATCCCCATTAGCTCGGGAGTACAAAGGGAGTTCACTCTGCTGGCCCTTGTGTTCCTTGCATGTTAGGAGGGCTAAGGAGCAGTTCAAAAAGCAATCTGCCCAGAAAACCACAGTTTATGAGTCCCAGAAGTTCCATTCGCTCAGGTCAGACTGAAAGCTTGGCTGAAGATACAGCAGAAATTTTTCTCTGTCAGGCAACAGAAAGCAGTACAAAGAACCCAGCTGTTAGGTCTCATAGCCCAGGCCTCTAATTAAAACAGTGGAAAATTAGATAACTTCACAAATTCATCACTGCCACCACTGGCTGTCAAAAAAAAAAAAAA